>JABXWE010029554.1:0-19757 GCA_014611495.1 Limonius californicus
TATTATGATAAGATAAGAACCAAGTAACATCAGAATTATTACATTCTCAAATTAATGTAACGGAGCAATATTTTTGTCTTGGTAGATCGGATTTCCATGCGTTTGCTAAATACTACACAAATTAAAAATATTTATACATTTAAATTAAGTTTTTTTTATTTTAAGAAAATATATTTTGAACGATCTTCATTAAAGTTACCTTACATGCTCATCTTATTGGAATTCTAAATTTGGATATACTGGTAGTATGATAATTATTCGTAATGCTTATTAAGCAACTACTTGACTACTTTACGTTTTTAGTACACTAATTAATGTATTTATCATATCTGATAAAGGCGTACTGCTTAGTTTTTCACTAAAAGTGGCTTAGAAATTTGAAGATACGTTTATTTTTTAAAGGAATATGTTTGTTAATTGATTATACAGCTATAAATATTAAAACATGTGTACGTACCGAAATATATGCAGTTAACCGTAAATATAATACACTGAGTTACAAAAATAATCCCCATCCACTTAAGCGTCTGAAATCCGTGATTTTATAGTTTAATTGTCTAAAAACAGAAATGAATTAGTTCAATACGTTGCGAGATGAAACGTGTTTAATAAAATATATGCAATCTAACACACTTAAAACGGGATCTTCAATACAATTAGCATTTATGAGGTTATGTTTGGATTTACATTGTTTACTGTATTGTATTTACCCTTAAAAAACACAGCCCTTTGTAAGTAGATGTCTGCGACGAATATATATACAGAGTTTTCTGGCCGAGAACTATAACTAATGAGGAGGTGTAGAATATGACAAAGAAAAGGCAGATTACACAGGAAATTAAAAACCTTAAATGGAGTTGGATTGGCCATACACTGAGAAAGGACCAGTAGAACATCGCAAGAAAAGCCTTGGACTAGATTACGGTTGGTAAGAGAAGTATAAGCCTGAACACGAATAAAATCAAATATATGGTAATTTCTAAGAAAAACGACGCTTACGTGGTTACAAGACATTATGCAAACAATGTTGCTTTGCAAATAGTGGAAAGCCTTACCTACCTGGGATGCTTAGTAAATGATCAATGAGACCATAGCAGGGAGATAAAGCAAAGAATAAAAAAAGCAAGAACAATATTCTCAAAAATGCGCGATGTGTTTTCTAATATTACTCTGAGTCTGCCACTACGTATGAGAATGGTTAGGTGCTACGTGTGCTCAGTGTTGTTGTACGGTATGGAGTCCTGGACACTCGCGGAAACTACCACCAAGAGAATTGAAGTTTTTGAAATGTTTGTGTTCCGCCTAATTCTGAAAATCAGCTGGGTAGAGCATGTGACTAACAACGAAGTCTTAAAAAGCATGGGAGTGGACAGAGAACTGATGAAGACCATTAAAATAAGGAAACTCACATATCTAAGGCACATCATACGTAATGAAAAATATGCCACACTCCAACTAATCATTCAAGAGAAAACAAACAGTAAAAGAGGACAGGGTAGACGAAGAATATCCTGGGCGAAGAACCTAGGCCAGTGGTATGGCAAAACGTCCAGTGAACTCTTCCGAGTCTCGATCGCCATGAAGATGGCTAACGTTCGCTGAGCGGATAAGGCACACGAAGAAGAAGAAGAAGAAGAGAAGTAGAGGGCGTCCACAAACCACATGGAGAATAACGATTACAAATGAGGGTCAAGAATACTACAAGACGTGGAAAGAAGTTAAAGCATTGGCTAGAAACCGAAATTACCCGTAAAGTCTATGCTCCCTCTATGAGCTACACAAACTATATATACAGGGTGTTAATGAATTGCAGGGACAAAGCCCTTCTAGGGCTTAAAGTATACATGAAAACAAACATTTTTGTTTATAAATATATGGTCAAAAGTGTTTCCTTTCAGAGATATAGCTTCTCAAAGATTCTTTAAGAAGCGCCTAAATATAAGCAACTCAATTTACTACCTACTATTTGTTTCCATAACGACGGAAATCAATACAGGATAAATAAAACCCTCTTTCCCACTTTTCAAATTCAAATTAAATTTAAAATTAAAATTAACAAAATGTTTCAAAACTAAGCAATAGAAAAAACCAAAATAACAAAGCAAAAATCAACTATTTGAAAAATTTACAATAACTAATTCAAAAATTAACAAAATTATAGTAAATGTTCAAAATGTCGCCCCCAGCTTCTACACACGAAGCACATCTACGAAGTAAATTCCTGCGCATCGCTCCAAATATACCAGGAGTCTGTTGAACTTCTTCATATGCAGCAAGAATACGCGGCGTAAGTTCTTCTACAGTTTCATCTGGGGTAGCATACATTAACGTTTTAACATGACCCCACAAATGGAAATCAAGTGGAGTCAAATCAAGAGAACGTGGAGGCCACGGCACATGCCTTCCTCGACCTATCCATCTGTTGGGGAGCGTGTTATATAAAAATTCCCTGACTTCCGCCGAAAAATGAGCAGGTGCACCATCGTGCTGCAGCCACATTTAAAGTGGAACATCTTCCAAAAGTTCAGGCAGGACATGGCGCAAGAAATTTAAATAAATTGCTCTTGTTAACATTTGGGGTAGCAGGTATGGTCCAATGAGTTTATCGTCAACAATCTCGGCCCAAATGTTCACTGAAAATGTTTGCTGGTATCCTTTTTGAACTACATCATGGAGATTTTCATCGTCCCAAATGGGGCTGTTTCTACTATTGAATATTCCTTCCTTCTTAAAAGATGCCTCGTCACTAAACAGAACGTTTACTTGGAATTCTGGATCCTCATTACCCCGCGGCAGAAATTCCTGGCAAAATTTCTACCCTTCTGGGTAAATCTGCTTGAACCATGGCTTGTATCTTCTGTGGATGGTACGGATGTAGCTGCTGCTCATGTAGTACCTCCCAGATTGAAACATGGTTCAGTCCCATTTCATGAGCTATAGCTCTTGAACTAGTAGAAGGATTTGCAGCCACTCTCTCCAAAACTTCTTCCTCAAAATCCACCGTTCGCCTTGTTCTAGTAGCTCCACAGTTGTGTCTGTTGACAACGAATGAAACTTCCACCCGCAGCCGACGTGAAACTACACTAAAGGCCTTGTACAATGGACGTTTCCTATTCGGAAAATGTTCTTGATGCAGGCGAGCAGCTTCGCGTGCGTTACCCCAAGCAGCTCCGTACATAAACATCATGTCATGCTGTTCGACAAAAGTGTAATTCGCTATAACACAAAAATACGAATCACAGACCGAAAATAACGAAGGAAGTAATTATCAAAACAATCACAGAACGAAAAAAACGAATTATAAAAGGTACAGAAAGAAACAAATCCAAGAAAAATAAAAAAATATCACAAAAATATGGAATTGTGTCAAAATTACGTTATTTGAACGCATGTAGGTATGTCTGGATCGTTTTTTTTTCATAATTCCGTGTGACTTGTACGAAATAATTTAAAATGCAATTTGGTTTGCCTATTTTCAGGTACTTCTTAAAGAATCTTTAAGGGGCTCTATTTTCTAAAGGAAACACTTTTGGCCATACATTTATTAACAAAAGTTGTTTGCTTTGTTGTGTTTTGTAAGCCCTAAAAGTTTGTCCCTCCAATTCATTAACACTCTATATATATTTCCCGCTTGTAGCAAGAGCTCGTCCCGAAAATTACCTCTCAATAGGTTCCATCTCAAAATCTGAGGTTGGCGATCAACATGGCAAATTTTCATCTATCTTTAGCTGTATGGATCAATTCTTCTCTGTTCAGTCCCAGCCAGTTTCTTAAGTTGCTCATCCAGGATGTTCTTCTCCTGTCTCTAGCTTTTTTTTCCCTCAATTTTCCCTTCTATTATGAGCTGTAATAACATGTACTTATCGTGGCGCATTATATGTCCGAAATATGTCAATTTGTGACTTTTAACGGTGTTTTCGAGCTCTCTTTTTGTGTTGAATCTACGCAATACTTCTTCGTTGCTTATATGATCTGTCCAGGGAATTCGGAGCATCTTCCTGTATGATCACAATTCAAATGAATTGATTCTTTTGAGCATTTCTTTCTTAATAGTCCAGGCTTCTACTCCATAAAGAAGAAAAGAAGAAAATTACCAGTAAATGTTAAAGTAATTTTAACTTTTCTAGCATTTGTGAGCATTTTTGCTTCAAATGTCTGTTCAGGATTGTAATTTAAATGATCGACAAGCTGTTGAAATTTTTCAGCTATCCATGTCTCAATTTGCGCTTGTCTATGCTTCATACAGAACCACAAAAAAATTTACTAGCACACTTTAAACAATCCTTACATTGTATAGGAACTGAAACTATCGTTACGGTATTTTGAACCAAAACTTGGCACCGCTGAATGTATGAGTTTTTTTCCCATTTTCTCGTGAATTTCAAAATACCTAGTAAAAAAATTCAGTGAAAATTAGTCAAATGTTTTACCTAATGGATAAGTAAGTGATAAATTGCGGCATTACAGACCGTTCTTAGAAGTGGAATTCTTAATGTCTTATCTAATTATTTATGTAAATCAGTAGTAAAGCATCTACCCACTTCTTACATGTGACATTCAGAAAACCGCTTTACGTCCAATCAGACAAAATAGGTACGTACGACATGGCAAGTGTATCCAGTGGTATTCGGAAATTTAAAATTCAGATTAATCAATAAGCGAATTTGGGTTCTGGGTGTGTTTTTATCTTTAACCTTCTTCTGCATGCATCTATCGAATAGAAACTTTAGAAATCAAGAGTAACCCTGCTGACTCGGTCAGAAATTATGGCCCGTATAGCAGTATTGAAATACTGCCCCGGGTTAAACTGTTATTCGTCACTTACATAAAAGTGTCCCCACTAGATTCCGGATATTAACTTCATTGGTTTACAATGTGGGTCAGTCGTTTCGCGAGCCCCTCTTTCGACAAAACCACCGTGGGGCAGGCCCATTGCCCGCTTATTTGGTTAACGATACGTAACGTCACCGAATGCAGTTCGGGCCTTGGCAAGCGCAAGATTTGTGTAACTATAGGAAATTTCGCTTTAGTTTTATGCCCAGGGCACGTAGGAGTTTTCAGCAAAGTAAAAGTGCAAACTCGGACTCGCAGTCACGGTTCACGAGTTAGCATATTGTTGGTACAAAAAGCGATCTAGCGGGGCACTTGTTCAGAATTCATCTTGTAGCAATCTTAGATCAAACTCGTTTGCCTTGAAGCATTTTTGTTCTGGGTTGCATGGAGCAGATTTCCCTATATTTCTATACAACCAGCAGTCATTACCGATAATTAGGAGTTAATTAATTTACGCATTGTGCAACTGCTTTTTTTGTGTAATTATGTTGACACATTTGCTAATTTTTAACGTAGAATTTATGCGAAATTAAACGACTTTTTACGTCTCGGTAAGTAGTTTAGTTTCATGTTTTCAGCAGGCTTTCCGTACGTTTTCTCATAATTAATTATCTGAAGCTTATGTAACGCGCAACTAACAGCGGATAATTAATGTGATCGTGTCTAGAAATACAAATGTTCTTTTGCCAATTGTAGCTACACTACGAACCAATTTAATTGTTTATTATCCAATTCATGATCGTTAAGCTTTTTGCTTCAAATACTTGTTTGCAATTTTATGCTATATGTCTCAGGAATTGTACCCATAATTAATGTGCCTTCAAATTAAGATGTAAACGACCAGATGCATTCGTTTTCTGTGCACCATGGAGAAAACGGTATAATTCTAAATCAATACGGGCATAATGATTAGGTAAAGTAAAACGCCTCCGAGTAAAACAGACCTACAAGAATGTATTGTAAATACTACATGCATATACATAACAGTTGGTTATATGCCCACTTGAATGTTTTTCGTTTGATTGGTTCGCGGGATAATGATATCGATTCAGCCTTAAGTTATCAATTTCTTAGTTGTAAAACATGTCTATTAATTTTGATCGACACTAGCGCTGTCAATTTATACTTATTATCTTGGCAAAAAACCTGTTCAGGCACAATTACATGATACTCTAATAACATTTGATTTTTAAAAGATATTATTTAAAAATTTATCAATTACGCGAAAGACATAAATGCAGTATGAAAATTAAATTTCTGTTTTATATGTTAATAAGCCGATCGGAATAGATCAAAAACCGCTTTATAATTAACCATTTTAAATGTGATATCAACACTCCTAGATTTCCTTCTGCGTAACAGTAACCAAAGTCATTATCTGTTAAGTAGAATGTACGCCAAAATAACAAATAACTGTTCTCAGAGTTATTAGTTCATAACGCCCGAAGCGGGTTAAGTTGAAACCTCTTGTTTATTGTTTCTAAATTGCTATTTTGAATATCTAGTATGTAAATCTATTAATAACAAGAACCCAAGGTCATTTTCCATCAGATAATGCCGTTAAATATATGTTTTAAAGTTTTTGTCTATGGCTGAACAAATAAGGTTGAAAAACAATGTTTACAGGTTTTTTCTAAGCAGTTATAATTCCCGCTTTACTTACACTTTAGAATTACATTTTAAGGAGGAACTATTAGACTTCTCGCTCTACTAAAATACTCATAAACTTTTTATCGTGAAATCAATATAACTGTATTATTTATTTCCTATGGCTTAGTCACTCTTATAAATAGCCCAAAGTTTTACCAGTTAGGGCGTTTTCGCTTAAAAACCTTCTAAAATACATTAGCGCACACAAAAACCTAATTAATAACCTAAACTAAAAATTATGAACGACAAATTCAATTTTGAATGTTCTCACCATATTGCATCATAAATAATCCTTCACAATTTAAAGGAAAAAATTAATAAGCAGGCGTGGCTGAAAAAATTACAACAAATTCTAATTTAATTTTCTTTATGGCCAACTAGCTATTAAATTTGTCTATAAATTGTGAAAAACCTAACTAGGAATATTAATAGTTAATGAAGCTTAGTTGTATAACCATAAACTATTATAAAAAATTCAGGTACATGCGCCTCGTTTGTCAAGTCATCAATCCATTACCTTCGTGTCCACTTTGGCACCTACATGCCTTAAATTTATGTAGGTACTATTATTCTCTAGTTCCCAGGTTAATGAATGCCAAGGTAGAAGCGATTCTATCCTGTGCATTTTAATTTCCTTTATTAAATTCTGGCGGGTACACAAACCTCCTAACTAAGCGTGGGCTGTTGCACGTCAAAATAATTTTATCTTCTCTATATATTCTCGTAAGTGTAGCTCATCATTCATTTTTCGTTATCTTGGCATAACTAGAAGCGTGTTTATGCGATCGCAATTGCAGTCCGTCTATCACGAACCTGAAAAATCACTCGATTCGTATTGCCAAACAATGACATCAAATCACTGGTTTGATCCGATTTAATTAACAAACAAATCAAGTGATCTATTGCGACAAAATACGAATGTCGATCATTTAAACAAGCTATTTGTAAGGTTATCTACGATTCCATTCATTAATTTTGCTTAAATATGGGTCATTTATGCTGGAATAGTGATGTTGAATTGCTTTGTAGACTAGTAGTGCTTGGACCCTCGATGATCTACAAAGCTATTTCTGGAAGTCCTTGTAAAAATGATAATTACTTATTCTTACTATTGAAATACATGCAGTCGGTTATAATCATTGGGTCTACAAATAATTGCTTGGTATATCTGTTAAAATCCGGGTACTAAAGTGTCAAGTTTAGTATCTGAAAAATACATATTCTCACCTAAAACATGGTATAAAATCCTAAAATAGTTATTATCCACTTAAAAATTAAATAAATACGTATTAGGATGCACATGCATGTGATATTTTGGGTACTTATCGGTAAGTGGTTCATGGTTAATTGTCTTTGTATTTTTAATATTATGTTTAAAAAAGATTTTGCAGAACTAAACATTTCGTTTCGTATTGTATTCAGAACTCCACGCCAACAGTTCCAACTCCAGAAATATTTCATGAATTTAAATACTATCTAACGAACACTGACGAAGCTTATTGCCGGTCGTTATTAAACAGTCAAATACCGGCGTAAATTGAGACTTCTAACCTAAAAAATGAGAGATCGCTGTTAGCAGGAAATGCCATACATTATACAATGCGAATCTAAACATTTACATTCGGAATCTTGCTCACACGTGTTTGTTTTAAAAATATAATGTAGCTATTACCTCCAGAGGTCTATTGCTATTTCCTGAACAACTTAATAATCATATATACAGAAACAAATTTACGAAATGGTTTTCGCCCACAACTAAAAATAATTAGGGAGGTGACAGTTACACAAATATTTAAAACGTGCAAGATATGAAAAGCCAAATCAGAATAAACTAAAACACGAAGTCAAAAGTTTATATTAGGTCCAATTTTGAAAATATGACATTATAAACAAATATTTTACGTACTTATTAATTTTAGCAGGATGAAACAAGTTATAACAACGTGCTGTCATGAGCCATTGATTTTCGCAAAATATTATGACATCTTTAGAAAATAAGAACAATAGGTCTCTCTTCTTCATTATTAACATTTATTCAAGCTGCATTTGTAGAAAAATGTCAAACATTTTATAATGAATATTTGCTTCCGATGCCTCTGTTATAAAAATAATATGCTAAGTAAAAACCTAATCGCTGTCACTTATGACAAACATTTTGTGCCTTTAATTTTTTGGTTTATGTAAAGTAGCAAAATGTCAACATAAGACCCACCTCTAACCTACTACTCTGTGGCAATACAGTGGCGACCTACAGCTTAACGTGGGCCCCGTACCACGGAAATGCATTGAACTTCGTTTCTAAGTGGTTTTCTAGTACATATCAGGCGTTTGAAGTGAAACCTTATACCGGCAACGTTCAAACAAGATTCTACAAACATAGACAATACAACTATCTGCTAAACAATCCAATAACATGCAAATTATAACAGAGCTTCTACTGTTGCGCTGGGTTATTAAATTGCTTTTATTTTAATTCCTTTATAATTTTATAGCAAATATACATTTCTCTTATATAGTTTTACCTGATCTTTAACGCGTTGCAAAGTTTATATACATTTTCTTATAGGAAGATACATTTTACTAAACTGTGCTGCGCTTCGTAGGCATTTACTCCAAAAAAAGATTGGAAAAACTACTCTTCTAGCTGTACATTATTTACAGGATTATTTTTTTATAAAAGTAAAGACAAATAGCGTATATGTAACCGGAAATTATATAATTATGGCTAATTGCAAGCAACATCCGCGATAATATTAACTCTACATACATTGTGATCTCTACTTGCTGCTTACAACGGTATCTGAAAATTAAATCACTAAACAGAGAGTTTATGAGGATATTACCACTTTGTAGATTAATATATGTGATGTATTATTCATAAAAACCACTGCCGTGGTGCATTTCAACATTAATTATTCAATTCGCTGTATATTGTATGCTGTAATAACTAGGTGCTGCGAATTAACATCAATATCAGTTTCGAATATAATATACTGAATTTTAGCTAGCATCTGCAATCAATTAATATGATTCAAACATAAATATAAAGCATACATAATTCTTACTCTAAGAGTGGTAGAGAAATCGATGTATTATTTTTGATAAAGAATCCCTAGATAAATTAAACCGTTTCTTACATTTCTTACTATAAAACTGTGAAATATATCGCCTGATTGAATATTTTCCAAAACGTATTACTCAGGAAGTTGTAATGGATTAGATTTAGAAAAGGGTCACTATTTGATTTTTATACCAGTTTTACAATATATTGGGATTATGATATTATTAATCAGTTTCTGAAGTAAGTAAATACCTTCGCAACAGTAAATATAATAAATGAACGTGTAGAAGAAGAAAATTTTATACAAATGCATTTTTTTGTATAAAAGATAATATTTGACATTTCACAATCCCACAACACCTTAATTTTTCTTTTTAGTAAGTAATTCATGAATCAAGCAGAATATTACGGTTTTCAAAAATAAAAATACAACTATTTTACTGTGTCGAAAACCATATAGGAAATACATGTCTCGTATTTAAACAGACCGACGTAAACAAGAACAGCAAAGACATATGGTATATCTACCTATACGCAACTTCCTTTAAAGTATTGTTCTTGGACAGTCGCTTATAGTTTATTAGTAACTGTGGAGTCGTTAGCAGTATTTCTAAAAACCACCTCATAAAGCCATCGTGAACACGCTTATGGCATTAGTTGTCACCACTAGACCACACCGAATAATAATCGTAAAGTTTTTATTAATGCAATTTTAAGTAAAGTTTTTTACCTACTTAAAAGAACATATTTTTGGAAGTAAAAATTAAACTACAGTTTCTAAAACATCTTTGGACACTAAAATGATTTAAAGTTTTATGCATTCCACTTCATCGGCTTGTTTCTGGCCTTATGGTGTTAGACATAGGATGTCATCGAAGAAGTCTCTTTATATTCGTTAAATACATAGAACATTATTAGTGACAACGTTGGAACGATGTCCATCAAACTGTATTCTTTTGCGAAATTCGTCCAAAATAATACTTTATTTAAAATGAAATACTCTAGATATTGTTACACCTTCGGATAAAATAATTATACACAATCTAATCTGTATTACTGTTCAACTTCCATGTCTCGATTAGTCCCATTCTACCGATGCCCCCGGCCAAAATTCCTATAACTTTATGTATGCAAAACTGTCAATTAACAGAATTTAGATTAGTCGAGGTGCTTCGGCATTTCAGTCGTATTATAATTCTCCCTTTAGTGCGTGAATTTATGATTATTTTCCTGCAATTAAATCACTTAGAAATGCACCTTTTCGGTAGCCAACTGCCCATTTGTATCAATATGTACCCGGATTCGGGTGTTAAACAACTCTCAGTAGTAGTTATTTATTGATAATAGTCGTTAACATTCGACCTAATTAGGTTTTCTTTAAATTTCAGGGGTTATAAAGTCTCTGTTTCGAAATGGGAACTGGTCATTGTAAATAGGAATTCTGTTCTTGTTCGCTGTTGAAGTCAGTAGCAGTAGCTATCCGTGAACGTTGAAATAATTTTCTCTAAAATTCTCACAAATACGAAGACGCTCATTCATGCTTTTGAACAAAATGGCAATTTATGAATGATACAACTGTATCTGTAGAATAAGTTGAATTTTTGGAAACAGTAGGTGAAATAGTGTTTACAATTTTATAATTTAAATCGATACGTTTATTCATTGCACATGTACAGGGAATTTTTTTTTAGTATACATTGCCAATGTATACTTTTAAAAAGAACGCGTCAATTACGCCTATTGTACAGGCAACCAACTATACCCACAACTAAAAATCAGAAACAAACGTCACTATAGTTGTGATTGTGAATTATTTGAGTATGAAGGTTATGTTGATGCAGTGTTTATATTAAATAAGAATTTCACCCTGTATATAGGACGCAAATGATGACTTATTTGTTAAATACAAAAATCGAGAGGGTGATGTTTCTGTAAGGTCTGTGTGGTGTAATGGTCAGCATAGTTGCCTTCCAAGCAGTTGATACGGGTTCGATTGCCGGGCATCGCAGACTGTTTTTAATTATTATTTTTTGTTATAACTATTAATTATGATTTCTTCAACGTAGCATAAAATATTTAATTTCATTTCTTCGGTAAAAATGTGATTACTTTTAGTTCTTATTTTATGGGAATTTATTACGCATCCCTCTTATTTAAATTTTCTAACAATTGTTTGTATGGTTCGAATACAAGGAACAGGTCTCTCTAGATATTTTAGCGAAAATAAGTCTCTCGCAGTTCTTAAGCTGTTACCATTCTGATACCACATTAGAATTTGCACTTTTTCGTCTTTACTGTACATGGTTGTATAAAAAACGCAAGAAGACACTAAATAAAGATTATTTTTATTTTTTAACACTTAATTAATTTGATTGTTTTGGCCACAGCATGCTTCAGTTGTCTGTATAGCTGGTTGCGTAATTGACGCGTTCTCTTGTAAAAATATACATAGGCAGTTTATACTAAAAAGAAAAATTCCTTGTATATTATTCTCGTTTTATCGTCATCATCATCATCATCCGTCAGCCACTTGCATCCACTGTAGGATATAGGCCTCCTCTAGATCCTTCCATTTTTTTCTATCTTGTGCCTTGTTTATCCAGTTGCCTGCTATTCTTCGTACATCATCGCTCCATCTAGTTGGCGGTCTGCCTCTGCTTCTTTTGTCTTCCCTAGGTCTCCATTTTATAAGTCTTTTGGTCCATCTATTATCGGTCATTCGGGCTATGTGGCCTGCCCATCTCCATTTAGCTTGCGTGATAAGTTGGATAATATCGATTACTTTCGTTCTCTGTCTTATTATAGTATTGGGTATCCTATCTCTTTTCGTTATTCCAAGCATCGCCCTCTCCATTGCTCTTTGGGCCACTTGTAGTTTTTTTGCTGATTGTTTTGTTAGAGTGAGTGTTTCAGCACCGTACGTAATCACGGGCATGATACATTGTTCATAGACTTTTTTCTTCAAGCAAATAGGCAAGTCTCCTCTGAGGGTGTCGCGCATCTTACCAAAAGCAGCCCACCCCAAACTTATTCGACGGTAAATTTCGCATGTTTGATTGTCTTTGCCAATTCTTATTTCATGGCCTAGGTATTTGTATTCGTGAACCTGTTCTACCTTGTTTCCAACAATTTCCATGGCATTATTGGGAACTAGATTTGTCATGAACTTGGTCTTTTCAAAGTTGATATTTAAGCCAATATTTTCCGATGCTAGTTTTATTTCTGTAAGCATTTGTTGAGCTTCACTAAAGCTATCCGTTGTTATTACAATGTCATCGGCAAAGCGCAGGTGGCTAAGGCATTCGCCATCGATGTTTATACCTTTTCTATCCCAATTTAGTTCTTTGAAAGCATATTCCAATACCGTAGTGAAAAGTTTAGGAGAAATTGTGTCCCCCTGTCTGATTCCTCGTTCTATTCTATATTTGTTTGTAGATTTGTGGAGTTTGACACATGCTGTGGCGTTGTTGTATATATGTTTTATCAACTGGGCATATCTGTAGTCTATTCTGCTTTGCTCCAACGCTGATAATATTGCCGATAGTTCTACAGTGTCGAACGCTTTCTTAAAGTCGACAAATACCAACACTAACGGTTTATTGTATTCTATTGATCTTTCAACAAGAGTTTTAATTGTTTGCAAGTGGTCGTTTGTTCCATATCCACTCCGAAAACCAGCCTGTTCTCTGGGTTGGTAGAAGTCTAGCTTCCTTTCTAAGCGTTTCGTTATGATTTTAGTAAACCATTTGTACATGTGGGACAGCAAGCTGATTGGTCGATAATTTTCGAGATCCGATATATTTCCTTTCTTGTGTAGAAGAATGGCCACCGCATTATTCCATTTTGTCGGGATTATACTATTTTCCAAACAGAGGTTGAAAAGGGTAACTATTACTTTCAATAATTCTTCACCACCTACTTTAATAGACTCTATTGTGATTTGGTCTTCTCCGGGGGCTTTATTATTTTTCATTTCCTTGAGAGCATGTCTTGCTTCTTCAATCGTTATTTGAGGTAGATGTTCAGAGCCCTGATTTACCAGTTTTTGTTTTCTTATTTGTGGTGTGTCGTCATTAATCTCTACTCTTCTGCTTCTATACAGTTCTCTATAAAATGTTTCGGTTATTTCTATTAATCTTTTTCTGTTTGTTGTTACGTATCCTCCCTCGTCCTTAAGTTTAAACAATTCCTTTTTACTATCTGTTAACTTTCTTCTAAGCACTTTCATATTTTTATTTTCCTGAATTGTCTCTTTAATTTTCTCTGTATTATATCTTCTCTGGTCTTTACGTATCTCTTTTGAAATTTCCTTATTTAGATTTCTCAACTCTTCAAAGTCTCCTTTTTGTTCTCCTCTTTTAAGTTTTCTTTCTCTAATCAGTTCTTTGGTGTTATCGCTCAATTTTTCTTCTTTTGGGGATGGCTTATTGCAGTACTGTTGTTGTGATGTTATTATTGTTTCTGTAATTTTGTTATTTAGGGCTTCGACATTTTCTGGGCGAGGATGGTTTAGAGCCAGGGTTATAGATTCCATATATTTTGTTATGTTTTCTGGTATATTCCACTTTACTGTTTTCCTTTTTCTAACCATTTTCATTCTTTCATTTTTCAGATTTATTTTAATTGTAGCTCGTACTGCTCGATGGTCACTTCCAATGCCAAATTGATTTAGTACAGTAACATCTGTGACGTTTCGTTTCTGTCTTGTTATGCAGAAGTCTATTTCATTTTTGGTTACACCATCAGGACTAACCCAAGTCCATCGTCTGTTTGTTTTCTTTTTGAAGAAACTATTTTATCGTAAACAGCTTTAATTTTCAATAAACGCATATTATTTTTCCAGTTCAACTTAATGAGGTTCGTTAAATAATGATTACTATGGATACACAAAAATTTTAAAAACAGTCGGTTGTGTCTTATTTTTTTAGCAACTGATGGAAGTTATATCTTCAGAATTGTTTTAGGACTAGTGAAAAATATATTTAATTCCATTTAGTACGAACAAATTGAAAAAAGTTTCCATTATAACTTTTGCAAGAGAATGCTTTAAGCTCAATCATTGACAGCCTTTTTGTTCCTCTGCTGCGCATCGGCCTCTTCTCTGCCACGTGTTTTTCCTCAGCCCTAAGGTAGAAACACCTCAATACCAACTTATAATATATGCTAAAATGAAGGTAAGCTTGGATATTCGAATGTTTTCCTAAAAACGTATTTACGTTTATCTACATAATAAGACCCACCAAAAGTATACTTGTTGCTCTTTAAAGAAAATGTCAGCTACCAATGACGCCACAAACATGTAGTAGGGGAGGCAACCGGAATAATTTCAATCTTTTCATGTGCTTGATCCTGTTTTTTTTTTTCAATAATATCGATTGGTTCCACATTTTATGGTATCTATAAAAACACACACATTTATTTTGTAACTATTTCTGGCTATATAAGTTTCAGTAAAACTACAAAATCGAGAAGAAGAAGAATTTACATTTACCAGCAAATATAAGGAACAATTAGGTAAATATATGTTCAGTATATCAGAAGTACCTACCCTACACATTTACTGGTGAATGTGTACGTTTCTTAAGTATCTTGGGAAATGATACAAGAAAGAAATATAATTTAATAAACTTCCTATTAAATATGTTCATCTATCTAACTTAGCAGTAGATGTACACATTTACCTATAAACATACCTGTTATTGCACATTTACTGTAACTTATACAACATATAGAACAAGCTGGCGAAAGAAAAAAAGGTTGATTCCCTGCGGGTTCCTCGGCTATCCAGCATCGAAATCTTCTCAAAAGTTTTCACTAAAATATTAGTTGTTGTTGTGCATTGCTGCAAACATTTGAATACCTTTTAGCAACGTTTCAGGTTTTTATGTTAAACGTTAGTATTTTAATTTTGCGAAATGGCACAAGTGCACGAAGCCGTAACCTACTTTAGCTTGCCGGTTCGTCATCTGCTCTTGCATCGAAGTCTCTGATAAAATTCAATTTTTTGCGCCGTTCTAAAAGGTCGCATGTGTAAATCAAGAGAGCCAAACTAGATCTTGCTTTCGGCAGTAGATTTCGGTCCAGAGAAACAAACAGCGAATTACAAATTGAAAATTTGTTCGATTTGAGAGGATAAAAAATAAATCACGATGTAACAATAATAATAAATGCGGTACAACAGCGAAACAAAGACAAAGTAACAAGACATTAGAAGAATTGCTACATGCGCCCAACAGCGCATGCCTGATGGGAGCGTGGGTGGCCATGATCTGCGTGTTTTTTGCCGATTTACATTAACGTTTGATTTCTCACAGTTGACCCCGTTTGAGTTGGAGGGTTTTGCAATAGCATAGATTCTAGACTCGCCTGCTGCTGCAGGAATTCTGTTGATATACCACACTGGTGCCTCAGGAATGTCTTTAACACAAAAATTCGGAATAGACGACGAAGCTCATTGTTCTAGGAAAGAAGGCGTATAATTTATTGTAATACTGCTTAGCTTCGAATGTTGACTCCCAACGTCGAACAGATTATACGTTAAAAACTTCGATATATGAAATTCGTTCTGTTTAAAAATAACTAAAACGACAATGGCATGAAAAGGAATCATTAGCGACTGAAGGCACGTTAGTTGCCTGCAAATAAATAGCTGGGTAGATAAAATCTACCGTAAAAATTGCTACTTGTATGCATTTATCATTTTATGCCTTTGTTTATCCCGCTATTCCGTACCAGGTGTTCAAATTAAAGTAATGACCTTTGAAATATACCGGAAAAAACTTTGCGAAGTAAAATTCCGACGCGGTTACACCCTTTTCCGAAATCTTGAGTCATTTACGCTCATCCGAGTTTCGCAAAGCGTTTATTTTTTATTTATCCATGTATTTCTCATGCTCAGCTCGTTTTTATGTGTTAATTAAAATTTCTCTTTACTAAAAGCATCGACAGCTTAGTTAGACCAAAAAATGCGCCTTGATTTCCTGCAAGTACTGTAATTAGGTTAAAATAATCAAAGGCGGCTCGTCATGCGCTCAGTAATTAAACATAAAAGTCGGCCAACCGTATAATCGTCATAAAGACGCAATTTGAAATTGTACGTGACTCAAGATGGTTTAATTGAGCCACAATTTTTACTTGGAATTTCTCTTTGCAACCTTACGTCATGCTGTATGAAGACATGGTAATTATAGCAGCGGTCTTTTTATTTCTCTATAAAAGTGAAAATAGACTCGATTTGCAAAATCGCTGGATGGCCGAAGCCATAAATATTACTTGTAATTTCGTTGAATGTTCTCTACCAGTAGGTTGCATAAAATCGCAACCTGTAGATTAATTATCCTGTCTGACTATTCTTTCTTTCTGTTGAATGGTGAACTTGGACCGTCGACTTTAACCCAGATAAACTAACAATGCAATGACTTGTATATACTATTCACATTAAATGATCTACTGCAAAAAATAACCCGATCACAATTAGCCCAATAAATTAGAATCTTCTTGTGAAATCGCGGTTGAAACTTTAAACAACGCAGGATTCACACAAAAAGTTTGTATCTTCAGGCGTTTCTATCGTAGTCAGACCATTGTTGGAAGTAAAGTCGTTATGAAAATCATTAAGCTGCAATTATTGATTGATTAGACGAGTTAACAGACAATTATGGATCGCGATCCATTTATCCAATAACCTAAAATTACTTTAACTAAAAAGTAAATTATTTTACCCTAAACTAATTTAAATAAAAATATCGATACCTTAAAGCGTTGTAATTCGCAGACTTCTTTCAGTTAATCCTTTTACTGCTGTTCTGCTTCACGGTTTAAGATTGATTGTAGGAGATAATTCTTGCTTTTAAATTGACAGTTTTTTGCCAATTACCTAAATTTCCTTCGTTCAGACGGAAACAGTAGAAATGTTGACTTTTTATTTACAAGCGTAGACACATTATAATGAGTGAAATAATTAAATATCTTATACAACTACATTTTACTATTAATTAATCTGCAGTTTCCTTTGCACGTGTCTTGGATCGCTGTCGTTTCAATCTAACAGTAAACTGACATTATGCACATTCCATTTTTTTTAAATAACTTGTAATAAATATTACAGCCGACGCTTCGCTAAAAGAAAGTTTATAGTTTCCGTTAGATTTTTACCTTCCAATTTGTAAGACAAGGACCTGGTAACGTAACTACGAACCCAAATTTATGATCTACCAAGTCACGAGCTTGAACTGTATCAAGTTATTAGATAAAAATTACTGTATAATTTAAATAAGACAATAATCGGCGTGCAGTTACATAAATTATCGGCGGCCTATTTTTTAAATTGGGCTCATTATTTCTGAAAATGATCTGCAAAGGTGTCTCGCCAACTTGCCAGAAATTCGTGACAAGAATTTCTGAATGGGCGCTGAAACTTGTTAAATCTATTTTTGTAGGCACCTACTTGATTTATATAATTATCAGCTAGTACCTCTTGCAATCCATATTGCAGTTATAGGAAGTCGTAAAATAAATCATTGTTTATAATGTAGTAATAAATATTTAATTAACTTCGCCGGCACAGCGCCCATTTTTACGTGTTGATCCGTTTTGAAATCAACTAAAATTGTTTTGATTTATTAGTCAAATATTGAAAATACAATATTTTACGAATCTTACACTTTTTCGTTTTGTTTCAAAACAATTAGTTAAATATGATTATTGTTAGTATCTCAGTTTATGGAGATATCACTCAATTCATATCCATAAACATAAAAATATATCTAATTCGAAGCGGATGCACAATATAATATTCAAAATCTTAGTTATGAAGACTATGCAAGATGTCCAGTTGTCAAAGTGTTCTTCCCTAGTATATTTTCTTTAGGAGACGAAGATGTATTGTATTTTTGCAAGAATTTCTTTACCTGAAAATTATTTTAATCTGTAAATAGAATTCTACACATAGTGCTTAAAAGAATCCTTTCAGTGTTAAGTTATAACTTTTAAATTATTTTGAGTAATGGATATCAGGGGATTATACGCAACTATTTTCATATTTTACTCCCGCCTCATTGCATTCAAAAGTAATAATATTAAGCCATAAAGGTCCTTGCTTTTCAAATATAATTTTCTTTGCATTAGTTCGTTTTAAAATGTAATTGTATTGTGAATAGCAAACTTTTTAGAGCTTGCGGTCAAGAATATTCCAAAGTATTTGTTCCATATAAGGGTAACCCTGTATACAGCATACCTCGGACATATGTGTCGACACTCCTGGGAGCAAAATAGAATGATTAATATTACCTTACCGTTATCCGAAATAATGTTTCGTTTGATTTATATCAAACTCGATATGTCAATATTTACAAGTAGAGGTTAATTTTAAACATAATTCAATTAGGATATTGGTACCTCTAATCTGTTCATATTTTTTAATACTTTAACGGTTTCCTATAATAATTTTTTACAGGAAGGGGGTATTTATATTGCACATTTTCCATTTCTTAATAATAATTCTTAATTGAAGATAAATTAATATTTGATTTACAATAATTTAAATTCTACTAAGAATAATTCTATTGTATGTGTTTTGCTAAACTAAAACAAATATGCAAATTTAGCAAGAATCAAAAATGTTTAAAATACGATACGATACGACTTAGCTGATTAACGTTTTTGAAGGACCCCGAATCCTATTGTAAGCAAACAACCAGTAGCTAATCAGTATTGACGCATTTCCAGGACACTCTGTGTTCTAAATCCAAATATAAAATGTGTAATCTGGACTGAATATAGCTATCCTATTCGGTAGAATTCAGGAAATAAGTTTCAAATTGCATAAAATCCGAAACAGAACCATAAATTTAAAAAAAATCGAACAAGGAATATAAAATCCCCTGAACATACCTTCAAATTGAAATTCGTATTAAAGATTAGTCAAATATGAAATTGTAATTGGGTATCCGATTGTAAATCTGCATTTCCACATAGAATGTACTGTCTTTTAAACCGCATATGGTTCGGATTCGGCCTTCCACTTTTTTTGATCCGGCCCGGATCCATCTCATCGAAGTCAGTCAGGTTCGTGGTGAGAGAAAACACGGCGTCCTGCTAGTATTTACTTTTGTATGAATTTATTTATCGTATGTTTTATTTGATTTTGGTGAATATTATTTTCAGTTTTCTCTTATTTTAATAAATCCCGACCACACAATCATAAAAGGCATTG
>JABXWE010029555.1:0-14587 GCA_014611495.1 Limonius californicus
TGCATACACAATAGGCGAATTTGACGCGTTTCTTTTAAAAGTATACATAGGCTATGTATACTAAAAAAAATTCCCTGTATATTTCATATTTTAAAAGTAAGTATTAATTTGAAATAATAATCAAACTAAATAAAACCTTTGTAGGTGGTGTATGTAATTATAAAATACATATGATATGTCGTTTTAAATAGTAATGAAGTGTAGTTTGTGGTTACTAATATGTACCGCTAAAACGCTTTCTTAAATTTGTTTTACCAGTAGTATATGATGTGAAGGAATTTCGTTTTCCCTGCACCAAGTTATACATGTTTCAAAACGGCGAAGATCTTCCTTGTGTTCAACTACATTTGTAAATTCCACTACATCATCATCGTCATCTACTTCTTCTTGAAGTAGGGCGCCTATATTGTATTGTGATTCAGAAGCAATTACGCGTCGTGGCTCCCCTTTCAGCCATTTAAAGCTTGCAACATGTGTAAATCCCCGACGATACTTACTCTGTGGGAAAATGCGGAGTGTGGAAAATGGAAATCAAAGGCGCTGTTCGGATTAGTACGAATATTTTCGAATTATCGAGACAAGGGAACTCGAGTCGACCAGTGCTGGGATTACCGCGAATTCGGATTAACGCGTGTTAAGATTGGATCCCATATATGGTTATGTTCAAATTAAAACATGACTTTACTTAATGACTAAACTACTCAAAAATGAATAGGGATATTGTAATATAAAGCATGTATGTAGATTTAGCCGCTAATGGTCGTCAATTATTGATAATTAGAGCAAACGGCAATGTTTGATGTTAAAAAACAAAAAAAAAAAACAATCGAATCCAGTTGCAATTGTTTTAACCGTATTAGTGTCAAGTCGAATTTGTGTGTTTGATTGAATAATCTTTCCTGTCTTCGTAAGCTATTTTCTGTTGATTGTTTCTTTATTCATGTATTACATTTGTGTTCTTAATAATAAACAACAATGCAGAGAAACCATTTAACAATAGAACAACGAAATTTAGCCATTGGTGTGCACCAAAGAGGAGATCGCTAGGTCGACATTGCTGATATGTTAGGAACCACGCAGAGCGTAATTTGACGTACCCTTTCGCGACCCTTTTTCACTGCTCGACATCTACAGCAAGTGCTACAGAATGCCACAGGAAATTGAGCCTCCAACCAAACTATGAGAAATTGATTGTTTGGGGTAGGACTTACCTCATACCGCCCCCTGAGATATGCTGCAAGAACTGTGGCTCAACGAAGATACCGGGTGGAATGATCAAGACGTAGGCTTCAAGAAACGTCACCGTGGGATGATACCTATACTGTTTTCGGACTAGTCCAAATATTGTCTCGGCAATGATAGCCGGCGTCAAAGAGTATATCGTCGGACATCGGACACCTTACCTCAGTATATCCAACCAGTCGCTGCCTTTGGTGGTGGTGGTCTTATGGTATGGACTGGAATTTCTTTAGTGTGGCGTGCTGACCACCATATCTTTAATGGTACACTCATGGACCAACGTTGTACCCAAGAGATCATTGTGGACCATGTTCTGAACCTTCGCAACGCTGTTGGATGGAATATTTTGTTTTTCTTGACAACAACACAAGGCCGCATCGTGCTCGGGTTGTTTCAGAGATGCTTCGAGATGAGGAAATAAACCATATAGCTCTTCCTACACCATCTCCAGACCTCGAGCATACATGGGCCCTTTTGCAGACACAGCTGGAACATTCTAATCCAAGGCTGTGCAATAGCTGAGGGATGTATTGCCGGTACTGTGGCATCACATTCCGCAAGAACATATTGATAATTATTGAGAGTATGCCAGCAAGGCGCAGAGCAGTTATTACTGCCAGAGGAGAGACCACGCCATATTAGAATTTAATAAATTTGTTAAGTGAAAGGAGACAATAATATAATATTGTTAAATTTCTTCTTTAAACGTACCTTGGTTGTATTTTCATGTTCATTATTAAAAAGACGTTACATTTTGTTGTTTTGGTAGTTTTTTATTAAAAATGCAATTGGTGTTGCCTTTAAGTGGCTTACACTGCAATATCCCTATTCATTTTTGAATAGTTTAGTATAATAAAAACATTCAAGAAACTCAACTGCTGTGATACATGTAGTGTGTTGTGTTGTGTGAACCATTATGTACAACTTACAAATTATTGAAATATATACAACCCCATTAGGCCACTCTTCTTCATGATGGAACTAGTATTTGAATTCTAGATAGATTTTGCAAAGGATTTTTAAAACTTCTACTTCAATTTGGCATTTCCAGTGGGAGTAAATTTAAATACGAAATTAATAGAAACAAAGTTTTAACTATTTGTCAAAACACAATCAGAATGATATCCGATATAGAAAAATATATGTAAATAGAAAAAACTACTAAGTAATTTATTAATTATTTCTTGCCTTACTTCTTTGAAATACAGATTATATTTTAAAAATAATAATAATCACAATTTCACCGATATTTATTTCGGCTTTATACGTATTTTGACATACAAAATGTCATTTTCAAAAGCAATTATTATTAATATTGTAAACATTTGTAATTAGGGAAACAACACACTCTCTTGATTTCAAACTTAACTCTGGTCTTCTCTTCTAAAACTTCCAATAGCGGGGATTGTATTGTATTTGAAAGAGCGAGATCTAGGACGCGGTTTTCCAAGCGTCTCTATGCACTTAGGCCACATTTGGCCCATTGTATGGCACACCCTAACTAAGAATTTTGCCTATCTGAGGTCATTCCAACTCCAGTAGTGATTTTTAATGTGTCACACATCGCAGTGGCACGGGACCTACGGCGTTACTTCTTGTCCGACAGAAGGCGCATTTTCAGATTTTTCCCTGTTAGAAAAATGTCACCGACCTCGGCCAGGTTCTACCCCACATCCCTTGGATCTAAAGGCAAACTGCAAACGGCTCTGTTCGCAGTATAATTCTGTATACATAGGCCGGACAACTAGAAATTTTGATACCCGATACAAAGAACACATACGTTCACACAAATACAAACGGCTAGACAAATTTAACTATGCTTAACACTTATTAGAACACAATCATACATTGACATCAAACAATATAATAACATTTTTACACTGCTGTGATGATAAACGTAAATTCGATATACTCGAAGCCTTTCAAATTCACAAACACACTTTAACAAATACACCTTTTATGAATGAGCAAATTGAGCTCATAAATTCCCCGCTATTGAAAGTTTTGAAATAGAAGACCAGAGTCAAGTTTGTAAGTATAATTGTTTACAATATTAAAATGCTTTTAAAAATGACATGCAAAGTGTCGAAATACGTATAAAACCGAAATAAATAACGTTGAAATTGTAATTAATATTATTTTTTTAAATAACTACTAAGTACATTATTAAAACCACAGTCTGTTTGATTAGGAAGACGGAGAGTCGTGGTTAAAACAGCGTCAATGCCTCCTCTGAATTTTATAATAAAAATCAACTATAATATTGATTGACTTTTAAAAATGATGTGATTTGGCATTGTGTCAAAATTATTTATTTTTGACATGGGTGATGAATGTGAAGCAAAAGAAACGAACTCCACGAATCTTGAAAAAGGTGAACAGAGTTCCACACAAAAGATTTCGCACTTGCCTACTGTTGAAATCATAAATGAAAAAGGCGAACAGCTATCAGAAGGAGATATTATTCCAAAGCCTTCAGTTCATGTATCACTTCCAAGTACTGAAATAATCGGTGCCCAAAAAGATGCACCACAATCCGGTAGAGCATATACTTATGCAGATCAGGAAGGATATGGACAGACACCCTATTATCAGCAACAACAAATAGCCGGACAACCTGTTTATGTTCAGGTATTTTTATGAAATAAAATGTATTTTTAAATAGCAACTTTTCCACAAATAATTAAAACATGTCACGAACCAAAAGGCCGAAGTCACAATAATTTAGTAAGAACAAGGAAAGCCTCGGCTAGCTAAATCATACTTACTTTAGAGTTGTGGGCTTTTGTTGAACATGACGTAATGATTTATAAATCAGTCCCTTAATTATGGCGCCACTCCTTTTTGGAAGATTAAAGTTGATTAAGTAATTAAATTTAGTATTTGAGCAAAAGGAGAAACTCAAAAAAACAAAAATTACCATTGATGATTAGAACAAGATTAAATTTATTAAAATAACACATTTAAACATTTCATAATAACAGGTTACAAACAGGATAAATTAAAATTTGACATTTAGTAAAGGCATACAAATGATTAAAATTCAAATATTCCTTGAGAGCTCTCAGTGCATTTAAAATACTACATATTTCATAAAAGATTTCTTTTAACACACCTTAAGCTAAAGTGATAATTCCAAAAAGTTTATTTATTTTAAACAATGAAATGTAGAAAATATATTTAAAAACAAACGTCCACTAACATCGAAGAAATACTTTGAAAGTTTACGTTGATTCATTTAAGCACTGTTTACATAATTAATTAATTAGGGCGTTTCGAACATACCTTTGTTCGTGGAATGCAAACACGTCATAATTGGATGACGTCACAGGACTACGTATAATTATTAGTTGACGAATTCGACAGCAATGGTTGGTTGTTCGTCTAAATTGAGCGAAGACTGGATTGCAGATTTTTCGACAGGGTGTCCCTTCTTTATGGGACTGCAGGTTAACCTTATTAGAGATGCAGCCGAAGAAGTTTGAAGTTGCAAGGAATTGCGCAACAATAAAACACTCTTATCCACAGTTTTTTTTGAATTATTTGGCTATCAAATCGATGCAGGTAACATACGAAAGATAAACGAAGGCACAGGTAGTTAAACACTCACAAGACAAGGTAGCTCAAAAAGGCATTTCAAAATTTTCGAAGACAAAAAAAATGCACTAAGGATTTAACTGGTGTGCACGCTTTCACTGCCAAAATGCGTCTTTTTTTTTTTTACTAGAAAGAATGCCAGCAGGAATGATTTGTGCGGAGCTAGCAGAAACAATAATCACCCGCACATGGACTCATTTTCCTAGAAGCAATTATAGAAATTCACGTAGGCCATGATGTTTGAAACAATGCAAAAAACAACGTCGCATATCCCATTGAGTTAAAATGAATGGATAACCATTGAGATAAAAAGACGAACGTTTCAAACATTGTCAGAAGTTCACACCTCATAGCAACTGCTTATCAAAATATTTCTGATAGCAAAGTCTAACTTTCATATAGGTATGGAAGTACCAAGGAACCGTTGAAAAAATTCGATATATGGAACAGCAAAATGTTTAATTTATCAAAACTACTTTTTTTTTTCATTTTATTTGAGACGAAGCGCATCAACAGCTTAGGTTATTAGCGCTTACTTATACCTATATTCTATTACATCCTATGCAATTATACGTTTTTACAAAAAGTTTCCATTACATTTGTTTATATTAGTATTTTGATTGCTTCTATAAAATTTAATATTTTATGTACGGATTCTTTTTGATTGCTGAGAGGTTCTTTGATATTGTTGGGAATATGAAGAATATCCCTCTGGACAGAAAACTTGATGCAGTTGATGATGATGTGTTCAACCGTTAGGGGTGTATCGCATACATCACAGTTTGGAATATTTGCTCTTTCAAATATATAGTCATGGGTGGCTCTAATATGGCCAATTCTAAGGCGATTTATAGCTGTTTCTTCCTTACGGGTTAGACTGATGTTATGGTTCCACTTGCTAGTTTCGCTTTTAACACTGCGGAGTTTATTTGAATGTATTGAATTCCAATCGTCATTCCATTTTTCTTGAAGGCTACGTTTTATGAATATTTTTAAATCTTCTGTAGTACAATGGTTGTCAGTTTCATTAAGTGTGGTGGCCTGTTTTGCTAGTTGATCCACTTGGTCGTTTTCACGGATGTTTGTATGTGACGGGATCCATATTACTACTACTTCGATGTTTTTTAGTTTTAATTGAGTAAAAAGTGTGTGGATTTCGTTCACGTGTGGATTGTCATTGTATATATTTTGAATCCCTTGAATTGCACTGAGAGAGTCGGATAATAATAAGTAGTTATTTGTAGAACCATTATTAACGTATGAAAGTGCTTTTTTAATAGCGTAAAGTTCTGCTGTGTATATTGAGCACATGTTGTTAAGTTTATACGATTCACTATAGTTTTGAATTTTAAATGCACTTCCCACTTTGTCACTTATTTTATACCCGTCTGTATATATTTGTAGATGATTTGGATAATTCAGTAGTATTTCCTTTAGCAAATGTTTAAAGTAAATTGGGGATGTATCAGATTTGTGTAATTGTGAGAGGGATAAATTTATTTCTGGCAATGATATTGTCCACGGGGCAGTTTTTCTATTACATAGATTGATTGCTGGTATTATTATGTTTAGGTTATGCATAATATTTTTTGTTCTTATAGGAATGGGAGGATTAACTGTTGGTTTTGATTTAAATTTATTTTCAAATAGCGGATTAAGAATTATTGAGTGTTTGATGTGGCACGGATTAGATATTGGAGAGACGGCGTACAGCATTAGTTGTTGGTCGCGTCGCAGATGAGGTGGCAGTTCTCCTGATATACAATATATAGGACTTGTTCTATGTACTCCAGTAACTAATCTGAGTCCAGTGTTGTAGATAGAGTCTAGTTGTTTGAGTGTATTTGAATTAATTGAGGCACATATCGCACTCAAGCAGGAAAAGAGCCACAAGTTTAAAATACTGAATGTTGAGGATCTCACTTTGAACGTTTATTTACAGTGTGATAATTCTATGAAGTTAGTTATCTGTTTCATGTTTTTGGAAACATATTTTTATTGCAATTATAATATTATGTAGGAAAATTTAGTAGATAATACCTATCATGGCAATTTTTTTTGCAGTTGTGGCCTTTTTCTTGACCAGTTGCTGTATAATTGTAATAAGATTCAGGCATTGGTTGTTACTTACTGTAGTTTTATTAAATAATAGAACTTACAGGAACTATAGTTTTACAAAAAAGCGATTCACAAAATAAATGAATAAAGTAATGCTTTCTTCACAAAAATAAAAATTACTCTATTGCTAATTAATTCACAAAAATAAAACTTACTCTCTTTATTGCTAATTCCCAAAAATAAAAATTACTCTCTTTATTGCTAATTCACAAAAATAAAACTTACTCTCTTTATTGCTAATTCAGAAAAATAAATTCTTTTATTGTTCTTCCTCTGGGGAATTGTTCACCCCCAACGCTTTATAAAAACCATGGTACATAGGTTTAATTTGATTGTTCTTGCAGAGTTCCAATAAACCGTTCTTTTTCTTTGCTGCTATTCCCGGTGGGGCCTCGTAAGCCTTTTTTAAGGCTAAGTTTGGTGGCTTTCCTGTTTTTCGTATATTTATACTCATAAATTCACTATCTTCAAAGCTAGTTTTGTATTTTAGCACATACGGATTCTCTTTTTCCACTTGTAGGATTGCAATATCGCCCCATAACACCTTTTCATTGTGTTCGTTTTTTTGAAAATTAAATATACCAGCGTTCTCCAAGCTTTTAAAATCAAAAAAAATCATCGAATACCAATTCTTTAACAGAGTAACTTTCTCCTTGTTTTTTTGAAGTCTGGATTATTGTAACCCACTGTTCTGGGATCGATATAGGGCCGGAACGCAAAGTTTTCTTTTTTTGTTTTTCAATAACTGAATGTATTGAGTTCCCTTCGTTCTGAGTGTGTCCGACTACTAAGAATGAATATGTAATAGAGGGAATTTGAAGGTGCTGAACGGCGTAGATTAACATCATTACCATGAATTTGTTTTTATTCTGTCCACTGCAATTGTCAGAATAAAAACACACTGGTAGGTTAAGTTGACATTCCGAATCCAAGAAATAATAAACACATGAGGCAATTTCATTTACTCCTCTCTTACCTTCACCCTCGTGCCATACGTTGCAATAACCTTTGCCCGTTCTCAAGTCACAAATTGTAAAATTGTATGTAGCCAACTTTGATTTATAGTAAAATTGACTTGCTTCCCCAGACGGAGTAGGTAGTACTGCTTCTAGATCGAAACAAGCAGCAATACACCTTTTACTTTTAGCTTGAACTTTGTCATTCTCTTTCGCTTTACGGGCCAATTCCTTTTCTTTTATGTGGTTTTCAAAATCCTCCTTTTTTAAACTTCTTTCATCTTCTGTGGCGTTTTCGTAATCAAGACACTTCGAGCATTGATCTTTTTTGGGCCGAAAAAAAGAAATATTGAATTCATTGTTAAATATTCGCGATTGTAATATTCCCAAAATTCTCATTTTTGCTTTTGCATTCATGAACATAATCTCTGTGCAAGTCGGCAAGAGATTTTCCCCCTTCAATGTACTCTCTGGTAGTTTGCGATCTTAAATAATGTGACTCTATTCTCGGGATCGAATTTATGTGTGTTCTTATTCCGTTTTTTATATCTAAACTAACCGTCTTATGTTTTCCATGTTTACCCCTTTTATCGTCCTGCAGAATTCCGTCGCTTCCTAGCTTTTTCACCACATTCCGAATCATTTTGTCTCCCACTGCCAGAGTATTCATAAAATATAACTTGCAGATTCTAATGTTCTGGCCTTCTATTTGGAAATGATAAGCTTGATTGGATTTTCTTGCTTTATTTCTACCGCTGTCAATAACAGCCATACATCGGGATATGTAATGCCTTTGATCATGCAAATTACCAATTTTCCAGAATTTTTCAAAAATGTCTTGTCTTTGATCATTAGTAATCTTTTGTGTGCAATTATAGATACATTTCTCACACGTAGGCTTAATTTGTTTAGCAGGTGCCTTTTTACCAGTTTTACTGACGTAACTTTCTCCTAAATTCTTTTTTTTTTCTTTGCCTCGTTCACCTTCCATTTTTCAGGAACACATTTTCTTTTCTTACCCTTAGTGGGGGTTGTTATAGTGTTAACATCCGCATCCGCTTTCTCATTAGTGGAAGTAGTTGCAGCAACCTGTTGTAGTTCCACATTAATATCGTCACTAGTTTGGTCACCAGATTCGTCTTCAGATTCACTATAGGGTTCCCAATTTTCATCATCACCAGAATTATTGTCATCATAAAGTGTTTCAAAGTCTTCATCTGCTGAAGAAAATACGTATTCATTAAGTTTAGATTGTAGCGGTTCTTCACAAGTTTCATTGGAAATAGTATTACACATGGTGGTATTAACTTCGTCAAGAATAGAGCAACCCTGGGACTCCTCTTGGGATATTATTTTAATTTCTCCATCTGAATTCCCCTTTTTAATTAGTTGGTGCGATTGATCTTGCAACTCCTACAAAAGTAAATTTTGAAACCAGACCATTATTGTAATAATTGAAACCATAAAAGTTTCAACTTACCGATTCTGCATTAATCTTGTTAACCACCTGCATTATTCGATTAGTCCTATTCATTTTTCTTCGTAATAACTTACTTATATTATCATAAACTATCACTAAATAACTCAATGCAATGAATACTGACAGCTATGACAAGGCAAAAGTGTGGTTAACTGCATTTCACTAACAAATGACATGCGCACGCTATACCCTTTCCATGTGCTATAACAAAAAATGTGAAATTACTTTGGCAGGAAGAAGGCCATATCGTTGATATGGCCATATTCCTGCCTGGTCGCTTGAAAAATTGCGAAGCTAAAACAAGGACACAAACTTCTACAAGGCCAACAAAATTTTGTTACCTTTGTGGCGCTGTTCTTGCTTGAAAAGCAAGCAAAATTAAATAATTCTACGCAAAAAAAAGGAAAACAAATTTTTCGGACTTGTGGCCCTATTCTCGCTTGAGTGCGATATGAGATTAGAGTACCTATTCAATTTTGCTTCGAAGTAAAGCTTTAAAAAGAACCATTAGCGAATCTTGGTTTGCTCCCCATGTAGAGTGTGATACAACTTTTATTACATCTACCG
Source organism: Limonius californicus (assembly GCA_014611495.1). Classification (NCBI taxonomy): domain Eukaryota; kingdom Metazoa; phylum Arthropoda; class Insecta; order Coleoptera; family Elateridae; genus Limonius; species Limonius californicus. The sequence goes on from JABXWE010029555.1 coordinate 9,958, forward strand.
CTGTTTTGCAACTGCTTATTAGTTTATTTAAATGTGGGCGCCATGTTAATTTGCTGTCGAATGTAACTCCTAGGTACACTATGTTGTTAACATATTGAAGAGGTTTGTTATTGAGCAGTATAGTTGGATTTTTCGGATGTCGTTTTTTGGTGAAATTAATGCATTTGGTCTTTTCTGGAGAAAATTTGAAGCCAGTTATTTCGCTCCATTTATTTAATTTGTTCAATGTCTGCTGTAGTTGTGCTTGCATTTGTTTAGAATTTCTTCCTGTTGTGTAGATTATGAGATCGTCGGCATATAACAGTGGTTTAATGAAAGATGAAGTTTGTGCTATTATATTATTTATTGCAATTAGGAACAAATTTACGCTAAGGACAGAGCCTTGGGGAATACCGGTATTTTGTGTATAATTGTCCGAGTATGTACTTCCTAATCTTACTCTAAAATTCCTATTTCTAAGAAAATTTTTTATAAAATTGAGCATTCTTCCTTCTATACCCCACTCAATTAATGTTTTTATTATTATCGGTCGGGAGACAGTGTCGTATGCCTTTTGAATATCTAGAAATATTGCAATTAATTGATCTTCATTTATAAAAGCATTTTTAATTTCTGATTCCATTTTTACGATGTTGTCCATTGTACAGCGGCCTTTTCTAAAACCGCTTTGTTGTGTGTTTAACAGGTGGCGATTTTCCAAGTGATACATGAGTCGTTGACTTATCATTTTTTCCAGAATCTTACACATTGTACATGTTAGAGCTATTGGACGATAACTACGTGGATCAGTTTTATCTTTTTCAGGTTTTAGTATGGGTATTACAGTGGCGTTACTCCATTCTTTTGGAAATAGTCCTGTAGTCCAAATGTGATTGTACAGTTGTAATAGTGTTTCTTTGAATGAATATGGGAGATGTTTTAACATTTCATAATGTATGTTGTCCGGGCCGGCTGAAGAATTTTTTGAATTGTCTATGGCTGATTGTAGTTCTAATGTTGTAAAGGGTTGATTGTATAATTCATGATCTGAGGTAGGGTCTATTATTTGAAACACATCGGTATTTGTTTGCACATTGTCTTTTATGTTGTAATCACAAGTGCCTTTAAAGTGTAACGCTAACATGTTAACTATCTCTGTTTGGCATGTGATTATTTCATTCTGCTGTGATTTTAGTGCCGTAATTCCGAAAGTGGATGTTCTTCCTTTTAGACTTTTTATTTTTTTCCATACTTCTTTTGTTGAGGTGTGTATATTTATTGTACCTATATAATTTTCCCACGATTCTTTCTTACTTTTTTTAACAATTCTTCTGGCTATTGCTCTGTATTTTTTGAAGTTTATCAAGTTTTCGTAGGTTTTATGTTTCTTGTAAATGTTGAAAGCTCTGTTTTTTTCTTGAGTAGCTTTGGCACATTCCTTATTCCACCATGGAACTTTATATTTATAGGGCGAGGATGTCTTAATAGGAATAGCATCCGTGGCTGCATTGATTATTATTTGTGTAATTGTATTGGTTGTAGAGTTGATATCCTCTACTGTAGAAATGGGACAATTTGTTTGTAGAAGGAGTTCATATCTTTTCCAGTTTGCGTTGTTTAGTTTCCATTTTGGTATGGGTATGTTGTTGTTTGTCGGAATATTTGTTGATAAAAGTATTGGATAGTGGTCACTGTTGTACAAGTTTTGAATAGTAGTCCATGTTATTAGGTGGGCAATTTGGGCGTGGCAGAAGGATAAATCTATTGCAGAAAATGAATTAGTTCCTGAGCTAAAGTGTGTAGCACTTCCATCATTTAATAAAATCAGTTGGTCTAGATTGTCGAGAATTTTCTTTATTATTTTTCCCTTAGTGTTTGTTCGTCTGCAACCCCATACTAAACTGTGAGCATTGAAATCTCCTACTATTATAAAAGGAATGGTAAGTTGCTGTATAAGCTGATCTAATTCAAGCTTTTCTAATAAATAGTTTGGAGCGATATATATGTTGCATACAGTAAGTTTATGTGGAAGCCATACTTCAATCGCTATTGCTTCCAAGTTACTATTTATTTTAAGTTTTTGGTAGTATATGTTTTGCCTAATACCTATGCTTACTCCTCCGCTGGCATGATCAGTAGGTCTACATTTATTAAGTAATTCATACCCTTTTATATAGGTTTGTTTTCCCTCCTCTAAATGAGTTTCTTGAAGGCATATAATATCTGTTTGGTTATCGGCAAGTAAGGTTTGTAAGTCGGACAAGTGTGTATAGTAGCCGTTACAATTTGTATTGTATTAGATTAATGATTAAAAATATTAATAACAGGAGTCTGAGTCAATATTATAGGACTCAGATGCCGAGGTTTGATCTATTATAGCTTTATTTAGAGCAAGTTGTTTTTTAATATTACTAATTATTCGCGTAAACCGGTATTTTATTTTGCGGTGAGTTAGTAAACTGTGGAAGTCTTGAAGAGTAGCTATAAGTAATTCTGCGTCTGTCATAAATTTTTCAGCTATTTGTACGGGATTTGGGGCAGAGTAAACTTCCATTATAAATTTTTCAAATTCTGGATATGTAAAACTATATTTGGCTTGGTCGGTATCTAGTAGCTTTTTTATAGGTTCCAGAAGTTGGTCTAGAGTTGGTTCGTCTTTGTCTGTTTCCGTTTTCAGTTTCTTGTTTTTTTGTGTTAGTTTCTTCTTCTTTTTTTGTAACCTTAATTCGGAATGTGTTTCATCCTCTCCTTGTTCTGGGTCTTCTGGAGCTTTATTTACTAAATCTTCTTGCCTCACTTCTTTCATAAGTTTATTTAGATTTGTGAATGGGTTTGCGCTTTCTTCAACTGGGGTGTCGGCTGTTTCTGTAGTTGTAGATGGCGAATTGCGTTTATTGGGTCTGTTTTCTTCTGACTGCTGCAGCTCGGTGTTAATTATTTTGTTACATCTTGAGGATATGTGACCATGTTGGTTACATTTAAAGCATTTTAATTCATCTGATTCTATGAATATTCTATAGCTATCTCCTTCATAATTGATTATTATTGAATCTGGTATTGCGGTATTTTCCTCAGGAACGATGTATAGAAATCTTCGGAAGCTAACTATGTGGGCATAGTTTGTTTCTTGTAGTCCAGCTTTTATAAAATATATAGGTGATGTGCATTTTATATTAAGGTTTCGTAACGATTGTTCTATAATTTCGTTGGGTATACTGGGACAGACATTGGACAGAATAATTTTCTTTGACGGGGTTATTAGCCTGCTGATGTTTACTTGATATTCGCCTATTTGGATTGATTGTTGGGATTTTAGGAGATCGTCGACCAATTCTTTAGAATTTTAGATGATAGATATATGCAGATTCTTTCATTTGAAAGTCTTGATGCCGCAAGAATGTCTTTTGGATCTACTAAATTACCCATTGCATATATGTATTCTTTTATTTTTATGCCTTCAATGGCATTTAGAATAACTCCTTGTTCTTTTTTCGGATATTGAAAAGCATTTTTGGTAATGTTCGAGTATGTTTGTTTATCATTAGCTGAATTATTAGGTTCTGTGGTTTGAGAATTAGTTAATTGTTCACGCTCTCCTCTTTGGCTGGAGGAGCCGCTAAATAATTGTATGTTTGTTTCCATACTGTTTGAATGAGTAGGTGGTTGTATAAACTACTGCCGTGGGCCTAAGCCCAGGCGTAGCGAAACACGTTTATGATATGTAAAATTAGATAGGATTTAGGAAAAATTTGATTAGATTAGGGACCCCAATTTACCTGGTTTTTGTGGATGGTGTTGCTGTACTAGTTCATAGAGCAACAAAGATTTAAAATTTCACTTTTAACGATTATTTTTATGTTTGAGCACACGAATTCACACACATCTGCCAAACACCCAAAACTACTTAAATACTACAGAAATGAATGTGCAGTAATTCAGAAATGTTTATTTGTAAGTAGGTACAGACATACGTACATTATTACTTAAAAGATTCCGTAATTTTTTTTTTTTGTTGTAAAGTGCACTTAAGTAAAGTTTTTTGTTCGAAAAATGTTTTACACTTATTTAAACGAGAAAACACTGATTCAGGTACCTTTTCTTGATACTGAGATGCTCGCCGAATCGTGGAGAATCCAGTTAAATAGTTATCTTCTGCAGGAATGGAAACACCACTATTGTTTTCAGTTTCTTGGCATTCATATTCTTGAGTTACTTCCCCAAAATCTTTATTAGTGGCACTATCAATAATATGCTGGTCATTAGAATACTCGGACACTAACATTTTCAACAATTTACAGTTAACCTTGCAGTTCAGTTTCTTTTTCTTTTTTCCTTTTACATTTCACAGTATTCTTCACTTACATTTGCACTTTCACCAAAAATTAATTTTTTTCTATTTCGGTTTTATAAAGCCGTTCTAAGCGCACTGTTTTAGCTTAAAAACAGTACGTTAAGGAGGCCTATAATCTTACTGTTTTTAGTTTGTTTTGTTACGATGTTGGTAGTTCGATTTGAATTTGAAAGTTTGAAATGTCAGTTTCAGCCACCTGTCAGTGCTGCCATAAGTGTTTATAAAAACTCCCTAGTAATCGATTTGACGTAAAATTTTCTACATAAATTTATTTAAAATACTCTTAAACTTCCTCAATAG
>JABXWE010029556.1:0-13612 GCA_014611495.1 Limonius californicus
TGAATTTATTCTGTTTCTACTCAGTTGGTGGCTTTTATTGCTATGCCTGGTTTGTACAAATTTTAATTCTGTAACCAACTCAATTTTCCAGCTCGATGAATTTATTCTGTTTCTACTCAGTTGGTGGGTTTTATTGCTACGCCTAGTTTGAACAAATTTTAACTATGTACCAACCAAATATTCCTGCTCCGTGAATTTATTCTGTTTCTACTCAGTTGGTGGCTTTCATTGCTATGCCTGGTTTGTACAAATTTTAATTCTGTAACCAACCCAATTTTCCAGCTCGATGAATTTATTCTGTTTCTACTCAGTTGGTGGGTTTTATTGCTACGCCTAGTTTGTACAGATTTTAACTCTATAGCCAACCAAATTTTACTGCTCGTTGAATTTATTCTGTTTCTACTCAGTTGGTAGCTTTTATTGCTACGCCTAGTTTGTACAAATTTTAACTCTGTAACCAACCAAATTTTCGAGTTGCTCAAATTTATTCTGTGTCTACTCAGTTGATGGGTTTTATTGCTTCTCCTAGTTTATACAAATTTCAACTGTGTAAGCAGCCAAATTTTCCAGTTCCGTAAGTTTATTCTGTTTTTACTCAATTGGTGGGTTTTATTGCTAGGTCTAGTTTGTAGAGATTTTAACTCTGTAACCAACCAAATTTTCCATTTCCATAAATTTATTCTGTTTCTACTCAGTTGGTAAGTGGTTATTGCTGCACCTAGTTTCTACAAATTTTAACTCTGTAACCAACTAAATTTTCTACCTCGTTGAATTTATTCTGTTTCTTCTTCTATAATACAAAACGTTTGCGATCTCTAGGTTCTAAAATTATACCACTAACAGTGAGCGGTTTCTGTTCCCGCTTAGTGAGTTTGCTCCGTTTCCACCCAGTAGGTAGATTTTATTGCTACTTCCAGTTTATAAGAATTTTAACTTTGTAGCTAACCAAATTTGAATAAAATATTAAACTAAACTTCTGAAAGCTTTACATTTTACACTTCTAACCAAATAAACTAATAAACAGAAACAGAAAAATAACTATAACCGTATTAGAACCCTATGTGCTGAAATTACATCAGTGATTGTAAGTAGATTCTGTTGTAGTGAATTGATTTTGCTTCCGCTATCTGAATGGTTTCTCCTGCTATTCCTACTTGTGTTCATTATTTTACCCTAACACTAACTAAATTAAAATTAAATAAAACGTTTTAAATCCCCATTGAAGTTACACTAGCAACGGTGAGTAGGTTTCCACTCTGTAAACGGGTTTTGTTTCTACTCCTTATTTGACCAAGTGGTGACACCATAACCAACTAAATTAAAATCAAAAATAAATCTAAAAATTTTGTAACTCCTATGTTTGAACTTAGTCCCTCAAGAGTGAGTAAGTTCTAATGTTGTTTAGTAACTTGATTATTACCACGCTATGGGTATTTTCTTATACCTTCTTCTTCTTCTTCGGGTGCCTTATCTCTTACGAGACGTAGTAATCTTCTCTCCTATGCCTGTGTTGCGCGTCAAAGTGTAAACTTCTACTCCAGAGAAGATTTACTAGGCAAAATACCTCGCTGGTTTGCCATTGCCTTGCGGTGGAGAACGGCCGTTAAAAATCCGATGTTCCGGTATTAGGAATTGAACCCAGGACCTTCAACGTAGAACTCTAACGCGGTAACCTCTAGCCCACGGCCCCCTCTTATCTAGTTTAGACAAAAATTAGCTCTATAACAGCAATTACAAATTAAAATAAAACCTTATGATTATAATGTTTTAAAGTTATATGATTAATAATAGGTTCTGTTAGTGCGTAGTGAATTGATTCTGTATCCACTATGTGAGCGGGTTAGGTTCCTACTCTTAGTATGTAAGGTTTTACCCACTAAGCAACCAAATTGAAGATAAAAATTAATATTAAACGATTTCTGGTCAGTGAATTAGCTCTGTTTCTATTCTCTGGGTTGTATTATCACTTCCAGTTCAGCGAGGTTCAATCCTCTAATTAAGCAGGTTAGAATTAAAAAGAAAAGTAAACTTTCCTCCCCCACCTGAAGTTATGCAACTAACAGCGAATGGGTACTGTTACCACTTAAGTGAGTTGGTTCCGTTTCCATTCTATGAGAGAGTTATGTTCTCATAGTCTATATCAAAACAAATCAAAATAATACTAAACGATTTTGAAACCCCGTAGTTAAGTCTCTAGCGGTGAGTTGGTTCGCTTAATAAATTGAAACTGTTTCCACTATATAAGTGAGTTGTATTGTTATTCATAGTTTGGACAGATTTTAACTCGCTTACCAACTAACTACATGGTATTAAAAATTAAAGCAGAGGCTTCCAATCAGCCCCTAGTGCTTACAGTGAGAAGGTTTTCTTTGTGAGCCGAGCCGTTTCCACTAGGTGAGTGAGTTTCTCTGTTAGTCATAGTTTTAGTAAGTTTTACCTCTCTAGCCAACTAAATTACATTTAAAAATAAAACCAAACCTTTTACAACTAGTGGATACTCCCCTAGCAGTAAGTGTGGTATTACCGCTTAGATAAATGGTTCCTTTTCTACGCTGCGGTTGGTTATTCTTAGTTAACACGAATTTTAGTTTTCTAACTTCATCATCATTGACAGCCTTCTCTGCCACGTGTCTCTCCTCAGAGAAACACGGGGGACCTACAATTTAACGTCGAATACGAACGACAGAAATTTCAGAGAACGTTTTAAGCATTAAGATCCCACGGTTGCAAGCCAGATTGGGAAATTGTGTCTGGTGGGTTGCAGGGAAGATTTTTATAAATCTGCATGTACTTGTTAGGTTTCGAACCCAAGCCGAAATCGACGTTTTACTCAGAAAGCGAGCGTTCTTACCAGCTGAGCTGCCACCACGGTTTTTTCTAACTTCCTAAATTATAATTAAAAATAAAATCAATTCTGTTCCCAGTCAGTGAATGGCTGCTGTTTTAGTTAGTGAGTGAGTTGTTTTGTCACCATCTGCTTTTACACAAGTTTTGAGACTGTAAGCAACCGTAAATTTAATTTTGCTATTTTGAAATGCAGAATCACAAAAGCCAAAGTGATTAATTTTTTGAAGACAAATTTGTATGTTTTATCAAAGTCATTGTATGCCCACGAACAGTTGTATTTTGTTCGCCCCGCGCTTTAGATACGCAATTTGCTGTAAAAGCAAAATGCGGAACCGTCACCGATTTATAGCGAAAAATAGGTCGGAATACACACAAAACTCCGAAAACACTCATATCAACGGTATGATAAACATTAACCAGAACAACAAAAATATTGTTAATGTACCATTACGACCCTCGATGCCAGGCACCGTGCGCTTTTATTTTTCCAGCCCCTTTCGGTATCTCTGTTCTTCTACAAATATGTTCCGGTTTGTTCCATCCTATATGGATTTCGTGGTAATTGAAGCTCGTATTTCTAACAACAATATATAGGTCGTTCTAATAACGGCACATTAGCTCGGGATCATGTTCAGAGAAAGCAGAAAATGGCTAAGAAAATAAAGCGGTTGAAAACCGGAAACTTGGCTCTTCAAAGACGACAGAAATTGTATCTAAAATATTGCTATTCGAATGAACCTTGTTAATTTCATACAAAAGCAATTATAACAGAAAAGAGGATAACAATTGGGATGATGTTTTCTATATATGTGATACGTTTCAGTATGTTTCGAGATAATTAAAATTAATTTTGCAAATTCAAATTTGTTTTTATTAACGTTATCGAATAACAGAGGCCATAATACAAGTTTTAGGAAATGTTTAAAATCTGCTTCAAAAAGGACCGTTTTGCTGATTTATAAAAGTAAGAGGAAGATGTATTTCAAATATATTGCGGATTTCTTTCTGGCGTAATCTGTGTTTCAAGCATTGGCAATTATCAATTTCTTAAATAGTTTATGCATACAAAAATAGTCCACCATTTTTTTACAATTTGCTGTGTGGAGAGAAGTAACAAACTACTAAGTGTAGAACACACTTCAGGCGACACTTCATAGTTTCATATACCAGTATCTAGATATTTCTGTAATTGTTAATCGTTAAAAACCTTTACGTCCCACTGCTAAGTAGCGGCATTGTGCCATGTGCTTTCTGTCAGAGCCAAAGTAAAACCACGAAGAATCTACAGTTTAACGACGAATCCGAAAGACAAAAATACCAGGAGTAGATAATTTTTCATTTAATAAATATATACAAATGTGGCTATAGACAACAGTTTATTCAAAACATTGGCAGTTGATAGAAACAATACCTATTAAGACGTGTTACAAAATATAACAAATAGTGCGGAGTTCTATACCGAGTGACCACGGGATAAAGTAACAGCATGTAAGTTTTTTGTTTTAACCCATCATTTTGAAATTTTAAATTAAAATAGAACCTCAAAATGTACAACCTTACGCATTCTTTAACCTCAGTTTTGACTAATATCAACTTTTTTTTTGTTAAATGCAAGTTTGAAAGATATTATTTCAACTGACCAAACTTAACTAAATTTAATCAGTTTATATAGCAAAAGACTAAGCGAAGACACTTACAAAAAGAGAATACTTATATTGTGCATACTGTATACTACTTATGAACGTCTTATATACATTTATTAAATTGGAAAGTAATAGTTTTTAATCTAAAATAATTATAGCATTTTTTTCAGACTTTCAGCAATGAATATGAGACGATGTATCTTGTTTTTTGATTCAGCGAGATCTAGCACGCGGTTTCCCAAGCATCTTTATGTACTGCAGCCATTATTAGCTTTCTGTACACGCCCCCAATTTTGCCTATCTGTGGTAGTTCCAACCCCAGTGGTGATTTTTAACGTGTCACACATAGCAGTGGCAGAGGACTTGCGGCTTTTCTTCTTATCCGACAGAAGGCTCACTTTTACATCTTCCCCGCCAAATGAATCTCACCGACCTCAACCATGATCAAACACACACCTCTTGGATCTATAAGTGCACTAACCGCTAGACAACCGAGGCTGTCTTCCGCCAGGTTTATTCCTCTTCAAACAGAACATTTAAAATATTACAGCACGTAATTAAAAAGTTGCTAAAATATGAAAAACGAACAGTTTCACTATATATATGTATATATATATAAATAATATATGGGGTATATTCACGGCTGTAGCCGTCAGCCGTCTTCCCATTCCTAAGCTCCATCTTTGTCGGTCTTGTGTAAAGTGTTCTTCCAAATCTCGTGTTCTCATTTATTCTCGTATTCTTTCGTTCCAGGACCGTCTTGGTCTTCCTTTTTCCTTTTACCTGGTGGTTTCCATTTAAATATTCGCTGAGGCCATCTCTCTTCATCCATGCGCATTAGATGACCAAAATCATTTAAGTCTTTTCCGTTCTATTCTTTCAATTATAGTATCGTGTGCATTCTCTTGTATTCTGTTCGTTAAGGACGTATTCTAATATAGCTGTTCGCGCACTTCTTCTCAAATAGTCCATCTCCACTGCAGTGAGCGTTCGCTTATTTTTTGCATTAAGTGGCCACGATTCACTTCCGTGTGTAATCACTGAGTCCACCATAGTTTTGCCTATCTGGTTCTTCCAATTCGTAGATATATGCTTATCCCACCATAATGCATTCAGGCATCCTACGACCCTTCGTTCTTTCTCTATTATTATAACATAAAAATATCAACAAATATACATGGGAAAGGCCATCTCTGAACCAAAAATATATTATTGACTACATTATTACTGGACAGAAGGCAACAATTAAGACCAAGATGTGAGGTTAAAAAGAGGATGGCACTAATTTAGTGGTTAGGAAACAGAACAGCCAGAAATTTGGAAGAATATAAATCACTACAAAGACAGCGTGCTATGAAAGTAAGAGAAGAAAAGAACAAATGGTGGAAACAAAAATGTTTGGAAATTCAAAGCTTAATAGGGAATCTCAATCGACTAAAGTATGGCGTAATATTAAAAACATTAATACAAATACAACAGGTAGACAATGTATACCGATAGACGTAAAATAGTAGCTAAAACATTATAAGACATTACTTACAGAAACGAGAGTACAACCTAATACTAACAATGACATACTGCCAATGACTATATTAAGACCTTATCAGTGACAACAGAAGAAGCAAAACTAGCACTCAGAAGAATGAAGAATGGTCGATTTCCAGGGCCAGGAGGAATAAATGTAGAATTAATAAAGAACGGAGGAGAGTATCTCATCGAAAGAATTACTAATGTAATAAACAAAAGAGAAAAGCCCGTTCAATGGAAAATTTCCTACTTATCATCCATATATAAAAAAGGTGACAGAAAAGACCCCAACAATTATAGAGATCTCAATGTTAACAGCATAACCATTTGGTAAAGGATTAAAGAACATTCTGCAAGAAGTTTCGCTTAGTTAAGAGTAGTAAATATTTAACCACTAAAGAGACTAAGCTTGCGGTAGCTCAGTTGGTGGAACGTTCACCTTCTGGGCAAAACGTCGATTACCGAACAGCATAGATAAATTTTGTGCAGCAACCCACCATACAGCATTCTGCAATCCGATTGACGACTATGTGGTTTCAATGCCTGAAGCTTTTCTTGCATTTCTATCCTTCGGATGCGACATTCTACTAAAGGTCCACCGTGCTTCTACCTTAATCCTGGGGAGAAGACGCCGATGCCCAGCAGTGGAACAATTGGCTGTTACCAAAAGAGTACTAAAAATAATCAAATGTGTTTCTTCTAGCTTCAGTATTGTGCTTTAGATAATAATAGTATTTTAAATGTTATATAAAAGCATGTTTTAAAATGTCACCAGGGAGCAGCAGAGTTTTATCATTAAGTTTCATTGACTAGGTATAGAAAGTATTGTCAAAAACAGTCTAACACATTATCTGTCAAAATTATCTGATAGGATAGGCAGAAAGAAGACGACATTGTAAAACAAAATTAAAGTGCATATTTCTTAATCAGTTGAATATACTACTAAAAATTTTATAATTATTAATCGTTTTTAAATAATATGTGTGACAATGTCCGGTAAGAATATCTTCACAGTTTTAGAAATGTCGTTATATGGCAAGTGTATTAAAAAATACCATACTAAATGAGGAACAAATCGATGGGTGCCATTTTTATAAATTTATGACAGTTAATAATCAAAAAGATAGCATTCAGTATCAAATTCACTTATTGCTATGACAATATCTTCCATGGCCGACCTATTTTCTAATAAAAACGCATGTTGAAACTAGTAACACTAACGTCTCTGAAACAGTTACACAAATATATTATGTAATCGAATGTTATAACGGTAAATATGGAATGACTTCAGGCATTTTTATTTCAAAGACTATTAAATCTGGAAAAATTATAATCAAGTCCGACAACACCGAGGATTGCTACAAATCTCTACCAAGCGTAAGAGATATGACACTATCAAGACGCCTGAGTTTGTCACCAAGGTGGAAAGTATGATGGACAACGACGACTCCAGAAAATCAACGAACCCTTATCCATGCATTTGGGTGTTGCTTACGGTATCATGCAGTGTATTATCCACGAGAACCTCGGCGACAGCTCCTTAGAGGTTTCAGTTCATGAACTAGGCCATGCGGGAAAGTTGACTGAGAAAGGCAAAAAAACTGCTCTGCTAAGTCAAGCACGTCAAGAGCAACAACTTGTCGGAATTTTCCTCAAACAAAAAGAATATCGACCAGGAGCAGAAAGGCAATAGCAAGAACCATGGGTGTTTACACAAGAACTCTGACAACGTGCGCACACCCAAAATTTTCTTTGAGGAAAGTGTAAGGGGCACCCAGACATGTATGTTAAGGTACTGAAATACGTACTAAAAATCTTCTATCTTCCAACAGCACTCCGACGCAACCCATAAGGTCAAAGCGGATGAGAATTGACTTGAACAGAATGTGCACTACCACCGGTATCCATTCTTCTGTGCCCCTAGCTCATTCGACCTGAATCCCTTGGCTTACTAAGTCCGCATAACATCCTGAACTGAGTCGGATACACCATTACCAATGTCATCACCCACTTGAACAAAGCTTAGGTTGCCAAAACCGATCCGCTCAACGCTCGCGGCCGTTATCGCTGCCAACTACGGTTTCACCGAATAATTTCGAAATGTGTTTGTGGAATATTATGCTAAAAGAATTTAGTAAAATTTTATTGTTACGTACTCCCTAAATTGTTTTAACGTTGCAGATTCATCGCTTTTAAGTTCCCATACTCCCAGATTTTGAGGAATAAACACGTTTTGAGCCTCTAGATATGGTTTATTTTATGAACTCTTATAGGTTACTAAACTGCAACGGTAAACTATGAATTTAGAACCTACTGTGTGCTATCGTAAATATGCAGAAACAGTTTGAACTATGAAGAAGTAAACGAGTACTATCTTTGATTAATTTTTAGAAGGAATGTAGAAAAATGTTACGCACAATCGCCAAGTCATGAAAGATTTCTGAAATATGGCCAGCTGATTAAAATAAAATAAATACAGAAGAGATTGTCGTCGTCGTCGTCCCTTGCACGGTATGGGTCCTTGACCTATTCCGGTTTATCAAAGGTTCCTAGGCCGTCCCAGACGAGATTGTAGGTTTAATGAAACATTACTGTCATTTTCTACGCAATCTATTGAAAATTTTACAATTGATACAGGTAAAGGGTAACAGTACTAAATCCAAAATATACCTAATGCGTACGTCTATTTCCGTTCACCTATCTTCAACCCCAAAATTGGAGTGTGAAAATCAATCAATTATGGGGCTGAAAAAAATTTTAATTTGTTTTGACAGCAAGGGTATCAGAGACATTTGAAAGCTCGATTAATGTGCTTTGCAGTAGTGTTTATATTTTTGGATTCCGAGCGTTAGTTCCTACAGACATGCAGTCCAAAGTTTCAGAGTAGTAAATGTTCGAAATGGGCACTACCAGCATTCGTATATAAATTTTACTCTATAAATGACCACACAAAAAGAAATTTTGCGGAGATACATCTAGTGACGTTGTAGGCCATTCTTCTTCCAATACACTGACCCAGACACCTTCGATCCAAATACTGTCTAACAACCAGCGTATAATAGGCAGAAGTTGCGTCCCATTGGAATATCAAAAAAGAAACAAACAAGACAATTTTTCGGGGTGTTGACTATATGTTTCGTGAAATATCCTCGGATTGACTGTACCATTTACGACAAAAACGCATTCGTCGGAACAACAGACGTTAAAATAAAAGTTTGGATTATTTATCGTCCGTTAACTTATGGTCTTAGAAAATTGCAAGCGGCGGTCAAAATCGTCTCTTTAGTTCTTGTAACTAAGGAATCTTGAAGCGATAATACATGTGGTTTTTTAAAATTTGTTGAATACTGATTTGATTAATACCCGATACAATAGCCATTTGCCTTGTACTCAACGTAGGATCGACAACAACATGGCCCAGAACCGCGACTTCCATCGCTTCATCTCTTACCGGATTTTTAGCATTTCACTTTTATTTGCGACAGATCTGGTCTCCCATAATTTTCTCACCAACTGCAAGATATAATTGCGATTCACATGCTTATCTGCATGTTGATGGCTGAACAATACAGCAATTCTACTGAGATAATTCATTGTTTCACGAAAATCATAATTATATCAACTCTTTCTGAAATCGAATAAACCATTTTATATGTACAAAGAAAACAAGGACATCTGTTAAACACGGCGTGGCGCTGACATAAAAAAATATTGAAAGATTCACGCCAACGTACGGACAACCAATGTCATTCAATTGTTCCATAAATACTCCAGAACATTTACTACCGTAAAATTTTGGACTGTATTTCCACAGGAACAAAATGAAATCCAAAAATAAATACACTACTGTAAAGCAAATTTATCGAGCTTTAAAATGGTATGTTCCGTGCTATTTTTTATGAAAGTCAGTTTGGGATTGAAAATATATAAGGGAAATAACGCTGGCAAATTAATTTGAGGTAATCGGACGTTTTTCGAAGAATAGACGTTCAGTTTCGTTTTGGTGGGGCACCCTGTATTTGCCTGTAATTCTGTTAATTTAGTAATTTATTTCGAAATTTGTATAAACTTGTTGGTGCAAGTAAAATTTTACCAGTTTTGTGTATTTATTTTATATTCCCTAAACAGGAACTACATTACATGAAATTAATTGAAATTAATTACGGACAAACAGGGCACATAACTATTACCTCTTACATATATCATCTTTACATCTATAAATTGTTATAGTTTACCTTTTAAGATTGGTTCTTAAAAACTGTAAATCTAGAGGTATAAATGAAGAAGTTAATGTCCAGTGCACTTATCAGTTTATTAAATGTAAAAATTAAGCACTTTCCTGGACTTAAGAGAGAATATCTCTTAGAGTTAGTGATAATGGAGCGCTTTTAATACGATCTTATCCGGCATTACCATGAAATAAATCGAATGTGACTCCGTAAAATAAACGCGGCGTGCCATGGAAATCGAGATAGACGGTGCTCGCCGATGATCCTTGTCGATAAACCCACCCCTCAACTCTATAAACTTCAAGTTCCTTGGCAATAAAAATATTTTTCCCGTATTAGAAAGTAACGCTTCCTATCAAACAGTCCTCGAAGAAAGATATGTCACTGACTTTGATGGGACCGAATATCCAGAATTGAATTACTCACCGGTTTTCGGGTGTTCGAATGGACAGATCTTTTATGAGTTCAATTCATATAATACGGATGGAGTGCAGAATATCCCGGTTTTATTATAAAGACTACTAGCGCGGGCCACGGCCCGGTATATTGCGATTATCCCGCTTTGAGTCTGACGACATTATTCCCGCAAATTTTATTGCTGATTGCAGACACGGATGATGTTTTGATAGGTATGAACACGACTTGCTCATAACTTTACGCTGCTGTTGTGCGCCAGCTTAAGCAAATAAAACTGTGTTTAGCTTTTTGTTGGCCGTATCCGCGACAAATAAATACAAAAGCGTAACAGCAATGGGATTTCTTGGGCTTACACTGAGCATATATTCTGCCTAATAATCCATTTATATGGAATATTGTGAATGATGCCGCAGTAAACATGCAAATTCAATATGTGCGATTTATACAACTTAAAATATTTAGCAAAATCTTTATATGAATTTGATCTATAATCTATATTGTATAATCCCGTGAGGGTAATAGAAACCCAAGTCAAAAACATCCTTGGAATTTTAAAGTCTTGTCTTAGATTAATCTGTAATTATAAAGATGCAACATCCTAACAGTCATCCATTAATAATTTGACAGCTTACATTTCAAATTTTATTAGGTTATTTATTTAATTATTTAAGAGAACTTTAAAAGTAACGCTTCATTTTGCCAGTATTTGCCAATACTTTTAGTTAGCTATATTGAAGGTTACATTTCCATCTCAAGTGTTCTGTGGTCCCTATGGTCGAAGTAGTGAGATTGTGCAATTATGGGCTATGTAAATAAACGTTTATTTGAAATAAAATTGTTGCATACCCATTTACAGAACAAAGTAAATAGAAGATTTTACAAGAAATGTTGAAAATATTGACCCTTGTTTTCTAAACATAAATCCACCCTTCTCTTCAAACACAACCAGTATATCAGGGGTAAGTTCATCTAACTTTTGTGAAATCGCATTTAGTAAATCTTCTAGATTCCGTGGTCTATCACTAAAAATATTGTTTTTTAGATAAGGGAATAGAAAATAATCTAGAACTGTAACATCGGGTGGCCTTGGTGGAAATGAATGTCTACTAATTAACCAATCATCATAAAATTCCTATAAAAATTGTATGAAACGATTAGCAGTATGTACTGTGGCATTGTCCTGCTGGAAGTAACCATTTTTAATTTCATCATCACGAAGTTCATTGAAAGAAGGGGTCAGGATATTCTGAAGATAACAACCGACAGTTATATTTTCTGCAAAAAACTTGTAACTATTCGTCTTCTTGAAACAGCAACCCATAAACCAATTTTTTGTGGATGTAACGGTGTTTCCTCAAACATATACGAATTACCTGTTGCCTATATTCTCATATTTTGACTGTTAAAGATGCTCATTGAGGTAAAACCAGGCTTCATCGCTGAATCAAGTAAGGTTCAATATGTCATTATTATTTATGTTGTTTAACAACCAAAGACAATAATTTTTTCTAGGTTGGAAATCACATCACATGTTGATGTAGAATTTGCATTTTGTACGGAAACATGTTCAAATCTTCCTTTTTTGTTCCGCAAGTTCTGTATGACAAATCAATTTCTTGGCTTAGTTTTCTGATCGGCTTAGAAGGAGTTGCTTCCATAATATCCCTAACATTATTAATAACTTCTGCAGTTCTTTTCACAGATCTTCCTGATCACTTTGTCCTTTCAACGGTTTTACTTTCTCTACAGTTATTCGCAATAAATCTTGGCAGTTTGACC
Organism: Limonius californicus; assembly: GCA_014611495.1. Taxonomy (NCBI): domain Eukaryota; kingdom Metazoa; phylum Arthropoda; class Insecta; order Coleoptera; family Elateridae; genus Limonius; species Limonius californicus. Next base: position 12,443 of record JABXWE010029556.1, read on the forward strand.
TAGAAATTGTAATAAGTGAATTTTTGCAGCCTCATTCGATAAACTCTGTTTAAAATTCTGGGAAACAGATTTGAAATTCAATATTCCCATAATAATTTTCAAATTCTTTGTGCCAATTATAAATAATATTCTAATATAACAAATTTTTTATCATTCTACTCGTTACATCTTTAAATTCAAACTATTAAAATAACTGTATTAACTAAGATAATATCCTAATAATAATTTGATATTTCCAATTCTTAAATGTACGACGTTTAAAATTATTTAAATGTTTACATCTTCTAATTACAGACCTCAATCTCAGACAGGACCCTTTAAAATTCCAAGGGTGTTTTTGACTTAGATTTTTATTTCTCTCACTATATATATATATATATATATATATAATATATATATTGCTGTGAGATACCCCTCCGTAAATATTATTGTAAATATAAATTGTAAAGTTGTGAATAAAGTTATAAATAAATTGATGAGGGCTAAATATGATAATGTAATCACCTACACACAACAAATATTTAAATTGAGACTCTAATAAATATAACTGCATGAATTTTGAAATGAAATGAAAATTAAATTGTTCAAAATAAATCTCAGGGTAAATGAAATGAAGGTTGCAATACTTTGGGTTTGCAAGTTCAGGCTCATATTACAGGGAATTAAAGAATAACAACAAATTAATTTATTAATGAACTTTAAATTAATAAAAGTAACAGAATCAATTAAATTTGGAATAAATAACAACGCCTTCGCAATTATCTTTCGAAAATTAATCATGTAGGTCAAGAACACAAATACAATAAAATAATCTAGTTATTAAATAAATCTGAAACACGTTTTATACCAATTCTTGACTAACCTTTTGGATGGATTTTTCTTATACAAGATGAAAACTACTACAGCGCCTGCCTGTCTTAAAATTATCCAGTATGTCTGCCATCGATCTGCGTGTTGTTGTGTTCTTCAAGGTAAACTGCTTATAATTCCAAAATCCGGATTCGAATGCCCTCACAATTTCACACAGGAATTCTCCAATTGTTGCAGGATACAGGTAAGTGATTGCTTGTACCTTTTATAGTTAGCTTTGTAGCACTCGTAATTCCAAATATAATGTTAATACACTTTTTAGGTTAGGCGAAGATATTGTTAGTATCCAATTGCACTTAT
>JABXWE010029559.1:0-14109 GCA_014611495.1 Limonius californicus
TGAAAGGACGCAATATTGATAGCAGGATTTATATATATATATATATATACATATATATATATATATATATATATCATATAGAAATATAGAAAGATAGATATAGATAGATATAGATAGAAAGTCGGCCCTCTTATTTTGTTTACCTACTCAAAATACTCGCCTCCTGAAACTGTATTACGTTTATTTAAATTATTTAAACATGTTTTTTCTATAGTCAATAATATCTTGGTAATCAATTTATATGAATTTAGAAATAACCTGTATCTTCTTTAGTTTCAAGTTTGCTCACAGAAACAGTATTAACTGCGTGCAAGCGTAAGTCGGATAAAACATTTCTTACGGTGAGTTAGTATCACTTTGATATAAACAGAAATGATATCAAATCAACTTCTGATCATTAAACATGTAGAAGGCTAGCTATATTTTGTATTGTATATTGTCGGTACTTCAAAATAGTTTTACAATTATATGTTTTTACTGCATAAACAAACATGTAAGAAGTCAATACAAATTAAAATTTTAAAAACTTGAGATGTCGGGACAAATTTCGTCTAGAAAAAAAGAGGAAATTTCTACAATTATCGTAATTTATACATACATGTTTAAATATATGGAGGGTTTTTTAAGAAATTACTTTTTCTTAGTTTCCATTAGCCATTAAATTTAAATTGTACTTAGGTAAGTCTGGGTAACGTTTTGTTCGCAGGAAAATGTACGTCCCATATAATTTGAAAAAATGTATTAGTACTAAAGGCACTTTTCAAAGCTTAAAATCATCTAGCTAGGCTGTATGCAAAGCTACTTTTAGAGATATTTTTATTTGTTGGTGGTGTGAGGCGTTATACTAGTGGCAACAAGTAAGTTCTTAAAATTTTAGGAAAAACGTTTGTGTTGGCACAAACGGTTATTGAATATGTATAACATAAACTTGAAAAATTAAAAAATACATGTTTTCATTTAAAATGAGAAAGTTAGTGTCTTGTCCGGAAGACCTAAATGGAATAAAATCTTGTGTATGATTTCATTGCAATATTCCAGAAAATATTAACATTGATAAGAACGCTCTGGGTTTCCAACTGTAAACAATATTATCTGAAACTTAATAAATAGCCAGTGGCGAAGCCTCCATTAAGGCTACCCTAATTTTTTTAATTATAATTTTTTATTTATGAATAGTAGGGGAGGAGTGCCATGATTCGGACACTTTTTTTATTTAACTTCCCAAAATTTCATTTTTGAAGTTCAATCAATAATTTTTATATGGCATGCCTCTTGAAAAGAATAGAACACAGTAACATTGTCAAAAAACTTTATTTTTTATTATGAACAGAATTAGAACCATTTAACAAAAAAGTGCATTTGGTCCTATTCAACACACCGTATGTATTGAATGGGACGACTACAAAATGATATAGAAATTAGATAGTTATAGATAAATAACGAAACAAAACTTAATTATTATTATCTCTGCATGTTTTTCGATCATATTTTCCGCAATTTCCCTAGAGAATTCTCCCAAATTTTGTTCATATTTTTTAAAGTCTAAGTCAAATATAAATATTCCTTGTGTTCTTAGTGTTCCAGTATTCTTAAGGGGCTGTTTCAGGTTTTTCAATATTTTATCTTTTTCTACATCTGAAATATCTTCCTTAGGTGGATACATAAACTTGTTTGAATTTCCAAATCGTCTTAGGAATTTAACTTGAAACTCGTCATTTTCCATTTTTTTTAATGCATCCAATATAGGACAACTTATTTTTCTTTGTTGAACATTTACTAAAATAAAACCATTTTCTTCTAAAATCAAGAACTCTTCATTACTATCATTGGATGTTAAGTCTTCTTGTTCGTCAACATCCATATCTTTATCAAGAATGTCATTATCAGATTCCTCCGATAATTCGATGTCTGCAACATCGGATTCACTACTAGTGCTTTCTTCTACTATCCTTCTTGCGACTTTTTTCGATATCCGTAAACTTTCTTTTCTTAATTTTTCGCCGCTTTCTTCATCCAGTTTATTCATTTCCGGCGTATCCGTAAGTATTCTAGTAGTTCCTCTCTTTCTTCCTTTCGGCAAACCTTTATTCTTGCGCTGTGGTGCTTTCGGATAAGGCATTACCGAGACTGGCGTTACAGATGCAATGCTGTTTATTGGTGGTTGTGATGATACTGCTTCACAGTTGCTTGTTGATGGTTGATGGTTGTGGGGTGCAGTCAGGTTCGATGTTAGTAGTTGTAGGTATATAGTGGTTCGTCACATAGAAGCTTAACAAATCTGAGTCTTTGAATATATGTCGATCAAGGGGATGTATTCCGGAGGACAAGAAGCCCGAAATAATATTTTTTGGTGTGAACGCGCTTAAATACGCTTTATTAGCAATCGATGACATCTGATAAATATCGAGCGTCTTCCCAGGTTTGGTCAACATCCATTCATTTTGGGCACTTTTGAAATAGATTTTGAACGGTCCATACACTGAAATGTCTAGGGGTTGTAATCTGTGGCTAGTATGTGGGGGAAATGTCAACAAAACCACATTATTCATTTTTGCATGGTTGACAACGTCAATACTGACGTGAGATTCATGATTGTCAAACAATAATAAGCTCTATGCAAAACTGATTTTGAAATGTTGTATTTTGCACTTCCTCTGCGAATTGACATCTTGTTTTTAATTACATCTTTTATCGCTGCTTTCATAGTAGCAGGTTCTACTCTTGAAATTTTCTTGCCTTTAAGAGCCATGTTTAATCTAAAAAGATCATTGAAAATGAGAAATCGGGGTATAATAAAATAGTGCGATGAATGGGACATGTCCCATTCAAGACCTGAAAATTTGTCCCATTCAGCATTCACAACATCGTTTGAAAAAAAATAAGATTTAAAATATTTATATTCACATTACAACGTTAAGACTCACCAGAGTGTTTTATAGTCACTTGGGCTAAACTTGCACACAATTTCAAACACTTGATATTAAATACTCTGAAACACAACAGTTTTAAAGAATAGCTCGGTACTTTACTTAAATCGCTGTCGAAAGTGAATTCAGTTTGTGTCGAAGATGATGCAATTGAAACTACACAAACATTTATTGTTGTGAACAATACATGTAGTGCGATCTACCTTTAATAGCAAAAACGAAAATTCAAAACCCCCGTAAAGATATCTGCAATGCCCCATTCAATACTTGTCCCAGTCATGGCACTTCTCCCCTACATTTGTATAAGAGAAATTATATATAAATTAGCTGTCGCTTGGATACCGCCATAGTTTCTACTTGACCCTTAAGTATACAGACAACTGGACGACTAGGGAACATACTCTAGAACAGGGCTTCTTAAACTAGGGGTCGCGTAAATATTATTGGGGGTTGTAGAAACATTTGAACATATACATGTACGTTGAAAAGAATATCTACGTTGGAGTTTGTACTGCCGATGTGGCGGCAATGACAGAAAAAATAGTTGGTTTTTAAATTAAAGCTAAATCTGCAAGCAATAGGTCTATTATTTTCAATCATTGCATACTCCATCGAGGAAAAGCTCCATTTGAACGCGTTTTTTTTTTTAATATCTGGGCTACGTGAATTTTGCATACAGTATATCCTCGTCTGAAAGAAGCCTTAAGTGCTAAAGAAAATATCTGCAGATTTAAATGCGCATTTACAAGGTGCGGTTAAAGTTATCTACACTTTTTGCTGCATACAAAATTATGATGGCTGTAAAAGGGAAGGACTTAAACACAACTATATGTGTATTTTTGTCGGGAAGTAACTCAGATTTAGTCAATTTTTTCACAACAAAAATTGGCTCTGTAAATTATGCTATTTGCAGATTTGTTTGAAATACTCGACAAACATAATATGTCTGTCCAAAGAGAGAGAACACGAATATTTTTACACTGAAATTTAAAATTCAAGCGTCTATGAAAAAATTACACATTATGGAAACATAAGGTGGGAAATGACTCTTTTGAAATGTTATGTATTATTGTTGATCGTTTAGTATGATTGGAAAATGATTTCAAGGCATGTTTCCTACTGCAACTACACAACAGTCAATTAGAATGGACAAAAATCATTTATCGTGGAAATTGAATAAGTGAAACTTGTCTCATTGAAAGTTTTAGAAGAATTTGCAGAACTTTCGTGTGATTCAAATCTCTAAATTGAATGTTTAATGAACATTTTTCAGCCGGGTGTTAAAACAGAATTTCCAGTACTGTCAAAATTAGCGATGGCAGCTCTTCTACTATCTGCTACCGCCTATTTGTGCGAACCGACATATTCAACATTAAGAGCAATTTAAACGAAATATGACTCAAGTCTTAAGTACATGGAAATTGTTGTAAGACCAGCAGTGACGAATATTAAGCCACAATTTTAAGTTTTGTGTCAAAATAGGCGATCACATATATCTCATTAATGGGTAACAACTAAAGTTAGTTAAAAATAAGATAAAATTAATGTTTTCTACTGTCACTGTAACTACAACAGGCGACCTTTCCACATGCAGTTTCACTTAACTATTAGACAACATATCCAAGATTGACTGAAGCTAAAAAAATATCGTAAAATCATAAAAGCTGAATTTCCCGAACCAGTACAAAAATACAGATAAATCAACACAAATTTATGATATATGTTTAGTAAAATTTCTTCGCCGTATTATAACCTACCATTGTACATAATACGACGCTTGTTCAACTGAAACCAATCTTTGATCAACTTAGCTTTGAAAACAAATGCAATCATTCGAATTACGTTTGTTAATGTTAATAGCGTTTGAAAGCAACACATTAATAAATTTCTGGCGTTTGAATTTGATTCTGACTTTTAAAACTTTGATTTTAAAATGGCGTTTGTTGTCTAAAATCCGTCTAAGTTTGATCAGCGTGCGGGCCCACAATTTTTATGCGCTGAGGGTGTGCAGGCATTGCAGATTCATATGCGAATGCAAGCAGTGTGTGGAAATGCATGTATTGCGTACCCAACTGTAAAAGAATGGTACCGAAAATTTAAGAATGGAAAAGGGGGCTATGGATGAACCGCGACCAGGTGCACGGTGTACTGCATTAACAGAAAACAATATGGCATGTGTGAAAGGCCTTATTAGAAAAAATCGTCGAATTTCAATTAAAGAAATTTCTGCAACACCTTAAGGACTATAGGCAAAATGGTGATGACTTTCTTTTGTCATTACTGCGAGCCATCCAGTAAGTTATCGTCGATGCAGTGGAAAATTCAAGTTCACAACCTCCAAAGAAGCTTAAAACACAACCTTCTGCAGGCAAGGTGATGTTAACATTTTTTTTTTCGACCATGAAGGACCCTTGTTGATAGAGTTTAAGGAATTTGGCATACATGTCAATGCAAATCGGTACAATTAAACTTTGAATAAGCTTCATCAAGCAATACGACGGAAACGCCCAGGAAAACTTACGCGTGGGGTCATTTTGCTATGCTAGGCCTCATGTTGCTAATGTGGGAAAAGAAAATCTTCAACGAAAGAAATTGAGGGTTTTAGAGCATCCACCGTATAGTCCGGATCTATCGCCTTGCGATTTCCATATTTTTGGACCGTTGAAAAGGCGTTTAAAGGTCGGCATTTTGAGTTTGACGCAGAAGTACAGATAGCTGTGAAAGACTTCTTCAACCAGCAGCCACAAGAATTCTATGAGCAGGGTATACCTCGGTTAGTAAAACAATGGGATTTTTATAAAGGAAAGATGGGTTTCAATTGCACACCTCGTGCAAGCTATCTTAACGTCAAAGATTCATCTAATTTTCTTACAGAACAATGCAGACTCTGTTACTAACTTATTTTCCCGTATATTATAAGTATTGTCTTATACATTGGCTGCAGTTTGCTTTTCAGGATTCTGATAGATTGCCCTAAGTCCAGGGGCGGACAGGGAAACAAATATAATGGTTTGTTGATTGTAATAGTTACATTTACTTTTTGATTGCCAAGTTGTTTGCGATCTTCTGCAAGTTAATCATATTCTTTCTTAGAGTCGTTTGTAATTTGTTTAATTTGCTGGGTTTTACATTTGCTTATTGCGAATTATATAATAAATGAACAAACGGAAATTTCCAACTTTGCATCTAAAAGTGTTTACCTAAAAATCCCTAAAAACATTTGTCTACGAGTCATGCTCTCCTTTACCAACATATTACATTCAAGGCTAAAGGCAGCGCATAAGTGTTTGTACATAAAAGTGCACCAGGTACTTACTTTTCGGGATATCAATATTTCAATATGGATTGGTTTCTTGACATATCCAAATATTTGTTCTTTCAATATGTGATTGTTAAAGTTTCTATGCGGATCAATCATTATAATGGGGAACAAATAATGTTTTTTAAACCGGATAGATCGAATTCATATTAATAAAAAAATACACAGAATATATAAAAAAGATTTTCTACATTGATATCAATTTGTTCGAAACTCTTTCTTAAGTGCCTATTTTTTTAGAATATCGTGTTAATTGTGAACTCAAATCTGCATGACTAAGTGTGGATTCAATTTAGATATTTTAAATTTTAAATATTGTATGTACCTATTGGGAGTCATACGACTTGCAAATATGTAAATGTATTACTTTTTAAAATCGCAATGTTGAACTAGTTCAGCCTCGACTGATGATAGACTCAAAGCCGAAAGTCGGTTTCGACCCGTACTTGACCGCATCACATTTGAAGAAATTGTTTTCACTGATAAGGTTACATAATTAATGTGTATAATTTTTACTTTTGCTTAAGAACAAACATTAAATTGAAATATATGAATTGACAAATATTGCTACACCTATTATAGTAGGTACACTCGCCGTAACATTTTACATGGTTTCGTTTGTATGTCCCTCTTTTCGAAAGGGTTTTGCTTGAATTTTACTTTGTTATTTTCATTATTGAGTTTACATTTGCTTTCATACAAATTTTGTACCTTAACACGCAGCGTAAAATATTTTACGTATTATCAGAAGAGAGTAATCAAGCAAAAATAAAGCAACTGTTGGTTTCTGCGCAGAACGCTAGCGCGTACATCGTGTTTCTATCGGTCGCCATGGAGCAACGAGTGAATATTAAATTTTCCTATACGGTCGGGAAAACTCAAACTGTGCATGGTGACACCTTAAGTCATATTCGTGTGTTTAAATAGTTTAAATGTTTCAAGGATGTGAGGATGACGCTAGAACCGGGCGGCCTTAATCTCTCGAAATTTAGATTCGATCGCAAGAGTTCGTGAAATTGCAGCAAAAGAAGGACACCACAAGTTTTACATGAAGATTTGAGAAAGACGACGATCTGTGTAAAATGTATCCCGCACAGTCTTACGGATGAGAAAAATAGAACTAGTACATTTGAAATCGATATACGATCCAAATATGAAAGAAAAAAATGATTCACTTATACAGTTGCTCAATAAAATAAAACGTCTGAATCTTAAACTACTATTTCCCTACATTATTATTGCTTTTAACATAAAAGATATTATACTCGTTGTTTTAAGGTTATTTTGTACATCAGTGACTATGGCTCAAGCACAACAATCATTTATTTGTGCACCAAGAATCAAAAATGTGATACGGTCAAGTACGGGTCAAAACCGACTTTCGGCTTTGAGTTTATTATCAGTTAGGCTGAACTAGCCACACATTTTTAATAAGTAATACATTTATTTGCAAGTCGTATGACTCCTAAAACACCTTTATGATTTAGCTTGATTCTGAAACTCAAACTGAGATTTTTAACTTTGTAACTGATATGATAGCTTGAGTAACCTTATAATACAAATAAACATTTTTTATTAAACACTAATTGTTTTGTATTTACCCAATATAGTACCACTATTATTCAGTTTTGGGACAATTTTGATTTACACGCAATTTTTTGTCATCGGGCCGAGGCGAAATGTTAGAGCGTGTGGATTGGAAAATCATCACCAAGGCTCAAAAATCCAGAATCAAAACTGTGCTAATTACATTTTCGATAAGCAAGGTTTGATCCATAAAGAATTTCTGCCACAAGGACAAATAGTAAATAATGCATTCTACATGGAATTGATGAAAAGATTAAACCAGCGCATTTCTTTAGTACAGCGACCGAGGTAAAGGGTAGTTGGTTCTTGTTGCATCACAGTGCACCTGACCAGTCCGCACTAATTGTGAATTCATAAATCACAACGTTGTTGAAATACATCGCCTTACTTGGCGCCAGTAAATTTTTTCTTTTTTCTATAGTGAAAACTGTTGTTAAAGGAAAACGTAATTATCACATTTTGATTTCCCCCTTCTTGGAAGTTGGACATATTACTGCCTGTGACCGAATTTGGCATTTGTTCCGTTTGCCACATGTCTTTGATTACCTTGTATGTTTTTTCCGCTATCGCCTCTCCACCATACTTAATTAATTGCGCCTGAATCCCATCTTATCCTTATTCTTATTCTGCTATTTTAGAGTTTCTTTATTATTATTTCAATTAATTTCGATTTTGGTCGGTGGCGCTGCCGTCTCTGTTAATGCTACATTTTTTTTAATTTTCTAGCTTTTTGCTTTATGTTTTCTTTTCTTTGATTTACATGTTTGTATTGCTATAATTCTTTTGTTTCTGAACTTCTACTTTTCTTCTTCTGTCCCCTTATTTGTCATGTTTTTTTCTGGCTTGCTGTCTCATTTCTACCACTTTCTCGCAGTGTTCGTCATGCCAATTTTCTTTTGTACTTCCTCTATTTCTTCCGAGTACGTGTTTTGCCGTGTCCACTACAGCACTTTCTAATTTCCCCCATTTTGCTTTCTTATTGGGCTTTCTCCCTTTTCCTGCCACTTTACGCTCAGCTCCTTTACATACTCAACTCTGTTGTTCTCGCTTTTCAGTACTACACGATTACTTAAAAATGTATAACTTTCTCAGAACTAACTTTATCAGTAACTGATTAGTACTGATTCAGTTGAAAATAAATTATGCCGGGAAAGACGATATTGTAGATGACACTTCTTTAATGCTGATTCAATGTTAGGCATATTATAATCAAAATGCTTTTTGATATTCCAGCCGTTTCTTGTGGTTACTAAACATATTAAAAAAGTGGGAGTCAGTTGCTTCTTCTTTAAATGATACAATATTGCATATACTTATTAATAAAAAGTGTTACCCGCAGACTTGGACGTCTATAGCACTGAATAAATACCTAAGGATATCCGTAGGTATTTATTCTGTGTCTATAGTGTCCGCGATAGGTTGTGGTGATTTTGGGAGAGCCATTAGAAACCGCTGTTTAATACTAGGATATGCCTAACACCAGAGTATGCGTACAATGAACTTCGTTGGTATCAATATGATAAGCATGGTTTTCATTTTTTAAAACACCAGAGATTTATTAAATGTATAAATTAGTCCTAGAACTCGCTCAATTACAATACACAATACAATATGTAGTTCATCGAAAAGTCTTCCGCACTATGTAATTTTGAGCAACTATTATGATTATTAAAGTATAACATTAAAGAAATATAGTTATATTATTTACGTTATTAGAACATTGTGAAACTTTATTTGTCCATAATTTTGTCGGGGAGCTTTTGCCAACACATGTTTGTATATGCTTTTTTTCCATATTTGAGCCGTAGAATATACCATTAGAAGGATAACATCACTTTATGATACACCCTGTATATTATAAGGGTCGGTCTTTAATTTAAGTACAATAGTATGGTTCACAATATTGTCTAATACTATGATGATAAATTATTGCAAAAAAGACAATTATACTTGATTTCGCCATAATGATAGCTAACCTCCAGTAAAGAAACAACAAAAGTTGAGGAAGATATTTTTAATTTAATAAATAAAATTAAAATTGATTTACAGATATTGTTCAAATGAAAAAAAAATCAAAAGAGGTACCTTTTTTTCACAGTACATGTGACTATAGCAAATGCAGAACCTTCTTTAGTCAAATTAAAGCTAAGTAAAAATTAATTTTGTTCAAAAATGTCGGCAGAACGAATAAACGCACTTGCTGTATTAAATATTAATAAAGATTTTGATTTTTCTAGTGTTATTAATGATAGGGAAATAAAAAAATCATATATTTAAAAAATCTTAAATAAATCTTAACTATTGAATAAAATTTTTATTATATGTTTATTACACGTACATGTTAAGACATTAATATATCTATGCATTTTTCTTTATTATGCTATGCTTGTGATTATTAAAATTATGACACATTTTTTATTTAACATTGACGCCTCTCGTAGCCGGACAGAAAATCCCCGGACAAAAAACCCCGGACTTAAGACCTCCGGACAAAAAAACCCCAGACATAGAACCCCCCGGACATAAAACCCCCGGACAAAAACCCCCGGGCAAAAAAACCCCCACAAAACAGAATCTAGGAAAAAAAGCGCGGATTTAATCTGTTTTATAGGGTATGAATTCAGTGTAAATTTATAATGTGCGTACAAATATAAACGGATTCGCAGTGGCTTTTGGAATTTAAGGGCTTGTCTTCATTTGGTTCACACGATTAACAAATAATGCTGTCAAATCATAGGTTAGGTTAGGATGTGTCAAACGTCAACGCTAGTGTTTGCTATCATTTATAACGTTTCGACTTTTATAGTTCCAGTTCCATTAGTGGCACCGCGTGAATTAACATTGTTTTTTTCGCGTGGACAAAAAGCATTTATGATAACTGTCATTACCACACAGCGTGTGAACCAAATGAAGACAAGCCCTCAAATTCCAAAGGCCACTGCGAATCCGTTTTTATCTGTACGCACGTTATTTAGTTTAACTCAAATAAATGGCCACAAACAACAAAAATGCAAAATTATCTTCTAATCTTAAAATAAGCTAGTAAGCAGAAAGCATGATTGTAGTTTAATGGTAATTTCAGATTAGTTGAACATCTTTTGGTAATGACATGAACATGTACTAATCTTAAGCATCCTTACCTGATTCTTAAAATTAACAACCATTTACGTAGTAATTACGTTCCTAATGTCTCCCCCGCCCATAGACATCTAATCTGCAACCATATTGGGCTTTCCCTACAAAAGTACCTACTTAAGTAAATCCCTATAAAACTCAAATTTTGGTTTTGTTTGTCTCTTTGCTGTTGGTAATGGAAGTAATATGTTCTAATAAGGGTGGTGAAAAGTTGTGTTTACAAGGTTATATGTATGTAGTACATAAGAGATGCGCTACCACTATTCGTTGGAGATGCTGCAAGTACAGTTCAATGAAGGTAAGCTATTTTTTGCTTGTTTTCTCTTACACAAATTTTAATATATGTATATATTTTTTTTCATAGTGCAGGGCTATGTTAGTGACTACACTGGACATAACTGAACCAGAAGTTAAAGCAGATCATAACCATGCGGTAAACAATGCTGAAGACATCAAAGTTCTAAGATGCCAAATACACCAATGACTTTCGAAGAGCTTGTTATAGAAGGTACGCATATTTCGTATATTAAAGTTTAGACTGACTATGCAAATAAAATAATGAAAAAATATGCAAAAAGTATTGTGTGCTAATAATTAACGTGTTTTCGTAGGGCAGTAGTCTACTACCGGAGAGCCGGATAATGCAAGGCTTCTACTCCATGATAATGGAACTGCGTCCGAAGAACGAATTTTAATATTCAGCACTGACGAAGGTTTAGCCCATTTAGCCAATGCCACTATATGGTATATGGATGGCAATTATTCCCTGCACCACCACTTTTTTTGCAGCTTTATGTCGTGCGAGTAAAAGTCCAAGGCGTATACAGTTTTCTGCAAAGAAAGACGCAGTCCACAAACGAGGCTATGCTAAGAGCGTTGGCAGGTAACTGTGAGCGAAGAAATATTTTCCCAGACCCTTCATACTTTAACATGGACTTTGAAAAATCTGCCATCCAGGTTGTGAAAGTAGTATTCGGGGATAATATTACAATAAGGGGATGCTTTTACCATCTCTGCCAAAGCACCCACCGTAAAATCCAGGAATTAGGCCTGGAACAGAGATACAGACAGGATGAAGAATTTATAAAGTTTTGCGGAATGCTTGATGGATTATCATTTCTTCCCATAGATAGAGGATGTTGAGAGGGGATTGGCTTTTTTAAGAGAAAATAGTCCTGATGGCGCCCAAGAGCTGTTGGAGTATTTTGCGTCCACCTACGTTACAGGAACATACCGAAGACTAGGAAACAATGATGGGCACTTAAGGGTGCGGCATGTTCCCCCGATGTTTCCGCCACCAACATGGAATGTTCATCTTACCACAATACAGGATGAAGAGAGGTAATAACCAAACTGAAGGGTGGAACAACAGGTTGAGTAATTTGGTTGGTCAATATCATCCTTCCGTTTGGGTATTAATCAATAAAATCAGGCAAGAATGGGCGACAGACCAAACGAAATTGGAACAGCAGCTCGTTGGAAGGCTTCGCTTCCCCCGAGAAATAAAAAGGCGACATACCAAAATTTACAAATCCGTCTAAAGCAACGATTTTATTGAGGGGGAACGTGATATTGAAAACATTTTAAATGCTATTAGTAATAACAGTAGATTGTAAATTTCGTATTAGTATTCTAAAGTAAATTGATTAAAGTAATTAAATATTGACAAAAATAACTATTTTTTGCATTACTTGTATTATAAATAATTAATTTTGTGCGGGGTTTCTTGTCCGGGGGTTTTTTGTCCGGTGGGATTTATGTCCGGGGATTTTTTGTCCGGGGGGTTTTATGTCCGGGCGCTTTTTGTCTGGGGTTTTTATGTCCGGGGTTTTTTGTCCGGGGATTTTTTGTCTTGAATTCGACGCACCTATGTTCATGATTTTGCAAAAACTATTTAACGAAGTCGACAGATAACGAGTACTCTCGAATACAGTTTGGGGCCCTAAAAAAATATTTGCACCTGGGCCCCTTTGTAGAGAACACAACCTAAAAATTTTTAAAATTACCTCAAAGTTTAGACAACCCGTTTCGCCTCGGTTTATCTTACTGTGATACAATTTTACAGATATTACTCACATTTGTTACTTAATTAAACTGCCAAGTACATACTAAATTACACTAAGCCATACATTTTTTATTTCATTACATTTATTTTCGTACATATATAATGTGCAAATAACTATAATAAAATATTCAGAAAATAATTATTTTATAAACATTTTAAATTTTGTTTTGTTCAAAATGACATTAACGTTTACAAACGATATTCGAGTACACAAGTACTCGTTATAAAATGCTTGTAAGCACATTTAGTTTTCTTCCATTTCAACAAACTTCTTTACTCTCCTTATCGGCAAATTGGTCAAATGCCATTGAATATGTTATTTGTCCTGCAGCATAGAGCATTGTTACGTTCTTCAACTCTATGCAACGTGGCGTCGAAAATTAGTTTTGCGCCGTTGTTCTTCCTCTGGAGTTTCATATTTTCTGTTGTGGTCTACCTGCAAATATACGAGGATGTACACGAGGTTGGCCATAAAATTTTAAACTGTTTCTGTTCTTTCAAAGTTTTACTGACGCCGATATTTCTAGATTTAATAATATGGTATACAGGATATAGGTTCCAGTTTAACAAAGAGTTAAATAATAATTTATTGTATATAACAATAAATTCGTATATATACTATAGTCTATACTCTATAGTCTGTTTTTTAACTAGGAAGAGTAAATACGAAAGTCTCATTCACACTACAAAAATGTCACCAGAAAATGCACTAGACATTTTTGGCTGTAAATTTCAATTTAACTATCTTTAACAATTACACTTGACATTAGCTGCAATATTTTGTTACACTAATATGATAGTACGATGTAATTCTATTTTGGTGGCTAGGGATAAATAGCCCAAATCCAACCGCTTACGCTTCTTCGGGGATTAAAGTAACACTGAACATTTACTGGCTACAGCATCCATCATAAAATATATGCAATATTAACGATACTAAGTTGTAATAAGTGGACGCGACTGCCTCCCTGGACTTTCCCATACTGGAAACTGTTCATATCATCTTTATTCAACAGTAGAGTTATTTTCCTCAAAACGGTTGTTCAAGTGCTATCCTAAAACCTTGCCTCGTAACG
>JABXWE010029560.1:0-19185 GCA_014611495.1 Limonius californicus
AGCGCCGTTCGGCGTTTTGGACACGAGTCGGCGTTTTGGTCATCAACACCATTCGGCGTTTTGGACATGGTCGGCGGAATGGGAGTCGGCGTTTTGGACGAAATATCGAGTCGGCGTTTTGGGCATTCGGCGTTTTGGGCAGTCCCCGCTGAAATTACAATACTCTTCAAAATTAAGAGGAAGTTTGCTAAATGGACTTCAAAAACGTTTTTCAAATATAATGGATGTAGAAAGCTCCGGCAGTCTACCATTCTTGTTGGCTACAATTTCTAATCCAAAATTTAAATTAAGCAGGTTAGAAATTACTTCGTTTAAAGATGATTCTGAATTCTGCAGAAGTGTATTGAAACGCAAACTAGAAGAGTTACAGTTAGGAGGATCTCAAGAAGATTATAATGAAACAACAGAAAGTCATGTAAATTCCGAAAAAGAAAATTCCTATCATGAGGAATTTTTTGATTGTTTTAAAATAAATAATACGCAGGTACAAACATCTACATTGCAGTGTACAAACTATTTTGAGGATCCCGATAACAGTTACATTCAATTAAATTGTAAGTATCCGATAATAAAAGAAATTTTCCTTAAATGTAATTGTACACTGCCTTCTTCTGCCCCCGTCGAAAGAATATTTAGTACGGGTGGACAAATCGTAACCCCTCCTAGAAATAGGTTAAATGACGAAATTTTCGAAACGTTGTAAATTTTAAAAGAAAATAAAATAAAATTCGATAATTAGAATAATGTAACTTTATAGTTAATAAAGTAACTTTTGGTGTATATGTAGCGTATTATTATTGTATTGTAACTTGTAAGTAGTATAAGTTTGTAATAAAGTTTTGTTCCCGTTAACTATATATTTATTTTCTTATGTTACTGTCCAAGTATCCAGTGGCACTGTCCATATCTCTGGAATCTCTAAAAATTAAAAGAACACCCCTGACACGTTCGAAATGCGAAAGGATCTATAAAGGATCTAGATACTTTGTTAAGGATCTTGGATCTTGATCTAGATCCACTTTTAGGTTTGGATCTTCGATCTGAATCTAGATCATATTTTTTAATCTGTATCTAGATCCCTAATTAGAGGATCTTGCCCAACACTGGTTACAGGTAAACGAATAGAATGGTTTGTCCACATAAAAAGTTACATATAGGTTTTGATTGCCAGGTCGGTTTAAAATCCTCCAAGTTAGCGTTAGTGTAGGCAACCCTTTCTCTCGTATCGTGAATGAGAGGGATATTCATAGATGAAGTCTTCAAGTTTTAAAAATTGGGCGTTACGAACGAGAGGATATGTGTCGAATTTTGGAGGTCTGCAGCTTTTGAATGATCACAGATTATGCTTAATACCAGTTGTGTAAACGTTTTGTTTGCTTTTTTCTTCGTGTGAATTTAGTAGTTGTGACTTTAGAATTTGTTTGTTGGTCTATTGGTTCAACTACACTTTGGGCCGAAGCTACTAAAGATACTTTTTGTTTGTTTTTCGATTTTTACGCTAATGTACTCATCTGGCCTAATTGTTTGAAGTCCCGCTGGCATCTGCACCCGCGGATGCAAAGCAATAGAATTTCAAGTCCCACGGTGATTGTGGTATGTAAAAAGATCTTCGGCATGAGATTTACAGTAAGAAGCTAATATCAAGTGTTACGGGAGAGATCACTAGATTAAATCTTGTAAATTCATTCATGCGTAGAAGGGCTACAGTAAGCAAGAAGAAACTGTACTTGTCAGATTCTAACATCTAAGGTTGTTATTGTTCCCTTAACGCAATTACCGTCTTACCAATTAGTTTGATTTATAAATTTCCAACGGAGAATGTAAATGTATCCTAACATATGCAGAGTTAGTCATTTATATTTATTTTTTTAGATACCAACAGTAAGTACTAAGACCGTTAGCACCACAAATTAATTGCATGTACATTTCTTACAAGAATATAATTGTGATAAGAATTTGAAAGAGCTACATACAAGTCTGAAGATTGTTACGCTACTTCGCGCATCGTTAGAATAAGGGGGTGACGCCTGGGGGAAGGTCATTTTGTGTAAGAAAGCCTTGGCCAAGCTGCTACGAACGAGTGTCGTGCGCCGTTCTTAACTGTTAAAGTAAATTTTCCGTCGACGGGTCCTCAAATTTCACATTCGATTTATAATCGCGGCTTCCTAGCCGGATATAACGAATGCGGGATCTGTGAGTGTCGTTTTGGGGCTACTAATGTAAGGAACTCGTGGCTCTTGGAGTCGAGTTTTTTATTGGGTTAGATTGTGTAATTTCGAAGCCCTAAGGCCTTATATTCTCCTGTGTGGAGGCTTTACATTGGGGATTACGTTACTACAGTAGCCGCGTAGGTACGTCGAAAGGTCCGAAGTCAGAGCTACCGCTACTATCTCGATATCCATTTCCAAATTCTGAAGTGAATGGTATCACGGACGTCAGTCTACATCTGTCGACCTGGTCCAAAATTTTCTATTTGATCGCGCGCTTTGGCGGAGCGGATCCTCTCTTCTAACTGACGCTCCTGACTGGTTGTCTGCATGCGGCGGGGAGCGACCTGGTGGAGGTTGTGGCCGTTATCCTCGAAGGAAGCACCCGGAAGGTCGGAGTAAGTGACTGCTGCTCAATCTACCTTGAATTTGATTAATGGTGAGAAGCTGCTACTACAGGTAGCTTACCAAGATTGTGATATATGTAATTTGTGCAGTTTTGTTTATTATTGTCAATATTAAAATCTATATATGGGTAGCTTTCACCTTTGCTGTGGGTTTATAATATATCATATGTCACAGTTCACTTCTACTGCCATTACCGGTATCATCATTTAATATTGTATTAAGTTTGTTATTTATGCCGTGCTGCAGGGGGTAATTTGGTAGTGAATTCGGGAGGTTTTATCTGGAATATATGATACATAATTACCGATGCCTATTTGTGTGTTTTATTCTTATTAAAAGAACAGTCTGGACCCAACGAGAATTTGGTGGTCTGTCTCGTTGGGATTTAGTTATCTGCCTAGTAGTAGCGTGGACTACCTGGCACCACGCACAACCCTCCTCGAGTACCCATGACCTTCTTCACTGGTCAGCTACCCGCTAGTACACCTGGGGACGTCCAGGCCCACATATACTGTTCGGCGATTTTAATCCGGTACAAGATATTCGAAAAATAAATTTTAATAAATTTATTTGTGGATTTGTCATTAGTTATTTGCAGGCTATGTTGCAAACATTTAAACATTTATGTTTCATGTTTTAGTTCTGGGTAACACATTAAGTTACCGGTATTTTGGGTGTCAGATTGCAGGGAGCTTCATGTTTTTGATTTATTTGTCACCTATATATGATGCTTCTCTACAAGATTTTTTGCACAGGTTTGTTTCTTTCAAACTGTATTTTGATGATTAAACGGAAATGGGTATTCGGTGGTGGATAGATAATATTGATAATGTACCCACCAGGTCACTTAACTAGAAATTCAAACTCAAATTTTATTAGCACACAAAGAAAAGTAAACACTATCTGAAAATGTTAGCCAGTTGCATATCTTGTATTGACAACATGTAAAAAAAAACCTTTGGTCTTAAATCACTTGACAGACCACAGCGACTCTAGGTTGAGCTCAACCCAAGGGATATTTTTAAGAATGTGAAATTTAAGCACAACCCCAAACTCTCTAAAGAGGATGAGGCAAGTTCATACGAATCCTAAAACCTCATTAATATATTATATAATTGTGATTATTATTCTTTTTAAGTATTCATTAATATAAATCATAAGAAACACCATTCCCACCCTACAACCACAGGTATGTTGTGGCCGCTCAAAATCTTAAATGTATTAACAAGCCACCGAATACAACAACGAACAGCAGCTGAAGAAATGTTTGGCGTTTATGGTAGCAGATCGTATTTAGTCGTCGCAGTATACTTCAGAAGATTTTAGGGACTACCTTATTTAGGATGCGGGTAACTCCTTATCTAAGTTTCCTTGCCCCCTTTCTGCCACGGCTTCCTGAGTCGCAGCCTCAAAGCAGATCTCATAGGTATTTCCCCTACAAAGAGATCAAGTGTTGGAATGCATATGATCACTTCTAGCGCGGTACTAACAGTAAAGCGTAGAGCATCCATAGAACTAAGACAAGCAAGACGTTACAAATGGCTTAGTTTACTTGTTGCTATGACCTGCCTAACCGTAGGTCGCCAGATCGGTGTTCTATAAGATAGTATAGACGGTGTAAAGTGTACATTAATTTTTGAAGAGAATCCTCAAGATTTACAAGAAGCGCGCGCGCAGCGATGCTACCAGAAGGCATGCATGTTTTTTCAGGTTTAATCTTCAACCGTTTCTTTCAATTCAGTTGTTCGTCAAATATAATGCAATCACAGTCTAAAAATTGAGAAAAGAACCAAACAGAATAGGTGAACGTAGAAGTCCAATATTTTTTATTCGTGACGGGTACCAATTCTATCTTCAAATTATGTTATCCGCATACCCAATTGTATAGTATCCGCAGTTATTGGGCGACTGTAGA
Source organism: Limonius californicus (assembly GCA_014611495.1). NCBI lineage: Eukaryota > Metazoa > Arthropoda > Insecta > Coleoptera > Elateridae > Limonius > Limonius californicus. The sequence goes on from JABXWE010029560.1 coordinate 4,531, forward strand.
AGGTTGTTAAACCCTGTATTCCACAACAGTGGAGACAGTACACCTTCATATGGACAGCCCTTTGTCCCAACGCCTTTAACGGATCTTTTTTCTATATTAAATCGTACCGTTTTTATCGTAAGCATGTACTTTATCCATTCGTAGAGAGTAAATGAAGTATCGTGACTATACGTAGAGCGACATTAATGCTTTCAAAGGAAGCGCTCTTAAAGACTCCTTCTGTTTCAATGAAGACATGCAGTGCAGTTTCAGTAGAAGTCCCTGGGATTAGACATGTTGATTTGAACATGAACCTCTTCTTTTATTTCTCTATCGCAGTCTCTCAAGCACCTTCAGCAGGAAGGATGAGAGAATGATGGGGCGATTCGATTTGTCCAGAGAGTCAGTGAGCCTTAGTTTAGGTATAAAAACTACCTGTACTTCCCTCCAGCTGTCTGGTATATATGTAAAAGTGATACATGCCCGGTAGATGCGCACTAGTTGAAGAAATATCAGGTGCAGTTCTCATTGTAACAGGACTGGAAAGATACCGTCCACTCCTGGTGATTTGAATAGAAGGATGAAATTTATAGACCAGATCACTTTGTTGTACTGTACGACTCGGTCCGTCTCCCAATTTTCCTCGGTGATAGCTGCAAAGTCGAACTTTCTCCATATGAATGGAAGTGTAACGATACAGCTTGGGAAATGTGTTTTAATTAGTACCTTGGCTATCTTCTTGGGTTTCGTTGTAATAGATCTATTATATTGCTTCAGACAACAGGGTTGTTGGTTGGGATTCTTAGAAAGAACTTTTTTCAGTCAAACTGCTGAGGTAGTGGTCTCTGTGGAACTGCAGGAATTAATGCAAAAATTCCTCTGCTTTCGGCGAATTTTTTAAAAGTGTTTTTGGTCTTCATAGAACTTGTAGTTTCTAGTATTTCTATTTTACACAGATTTGTTAAAAATGTTGCCCAGCATTGCTCCCAGATCGTAATTCCTTCGGATGTTAAGTTATACATTTAGATATTTTGTATTAGAAACTGAACTATACTTTGATAATCATTAAATAACTGTAGGAACCGTTATGAACTGTATGACTTAAGTAACGACAGTCATTTAGTTTTTGATAATAACTTTTGTCGGCAACTTTATTGATTATACTCTGGCGGTCCTTGAACATTTTAACGTTGTTTACAGAATTTTAGTTGTTCTCATAATTTTAGTCTGTCAACGTACCCCAATGTTAAACATGTTTTCTGCTATAAAAACTTGGGTTAATAATGTGATTAATAATAGCAAGGTTCACGCGTATTGGGAATGAGCCGAATCACTGCACGTGTTGGCGTTTTGGTAAGAGCCTACCGCGTCGACTTGGTTTATGAAGGCCATACAATGAAATTATAAAATATCTTACTAGCAATAATTGTAATGTATAATTCCAGATTTAATATATTATGTAGGAATAATATTTTTGGACAAATTCTTTCACATTTATTGTATGTTCGTATAGTTGTCAATAAAGCTGTTCTCTAAATATTGTGGTTACTAGACCCCTTGTCTAATAAATGATGTTTATGGTTATGCCTTTCCAAGATCCGAGACTCGCGAGCGGTGTTTTTAGGTGAGATTTAGGAAAATTAGGGTAGTGGGTCCGAAGCAGCCGAAGGGGTGGCTTCTCAGACGGGTTCAGAGTTCGCGCGTTCGGTTAATAGTAAATATGTGTTGCTTAGTTGATAAATGCACTGAAGTTATGTATACCTATTGTTACGGGCCAATTCTCGCTACGAGAATTATGGGACAGAGAAAATCGCACGTTGGACCCGCAAACAAAAAAAGATGGTAAAGGCCAGCGGCTTGCTCAGAGGAGTAGGGGGGAGTTCGCTAAAAATCGCTTATAGAGAAAATGCTTCAAGTTGTGTACAGGGTGAGTCAAAATAAGTGGGCGCCACCTTCCAAATTCCAGCTGGTCTTGTAGGTCCTCGCGGAAGGTCGAGAAACCAGCAGCTCACGTGAATGGAACCTACCTTTAATTGTGCCTTCTCCTAGATCTTAAAGCTTGCAAAATTTTTACATAAACACATACAGAATACACATAAATAAAAGAGGCAGTAAATTTTTAAAACACATATAATGAATCTGTTTGGCCCACATACAACAAAATGGCGAGTTATCAGACAAATAGTTTAAAATTACAATAATTAAGAAAAATCCTTGAACGTTCGGGGAAAACGACGCCGCTGACTCACAATATTTATTCTGCTATATATCTGTGTGGTCAATGGCGTAGTTTACAAGAAAAATACTATTTTAATATTGTTTTACAAACATTAGCGATTGAAGATCGCTTTTAGGTTATCTACAAAGAGTTCTAAATCGCAAAATTCTGCAAGTTGACGCGAGCAAAAAAAAAGGTTTATTCCTTTTCACTGCACCACAAAAAAAATCTGATCTTTTTACCTTGACGGTTGTAAGAGACGGGCACAATGTACGGCAATTTTCCAATTGCGTGGTCAAAAATACAGGGGCCAGGAAAACAACGCTTTTCGGGGTAGCGTTGGAAGCGATGAAGCTGTTACGCCCTTGGGGGGATCCAAACTGGTTTCCACTGGGCCAGCTAGCGTAGACAGAAGATACTCTTTCGAACAACGGGAGCAAACCAAAGTTCCAGCAACGCACTTGCACGATATTTATTTATTTATTTATTTCCTTTTTGCCTCACACCAATCCGAACTGAGTTCGACAGGAGCAATTAGAAACTTTAATTGTCCACAACCATGGCGTTCCTTCTGCTATCACTTATTTCTTTATCCGACGGTTACGTCGTTTAACGTTTGCCCTGCAGCAAACAAAACGGTACGGTAACGTAAGATAGCCAACGCCGCGAGGAAAAGGAAAACAAACAATCTGCCGGCTCACCCGCTAGTCTCGATAGTCTGGCTTTCACTGACTCCAGAATACAATCGGAACCTGCACTTCCCCCTCAAAATTGCACCATCTTATTAAATGTTACGCAAAAAAAAATTCTAGAAGGAATGTCGCGTGTAGGTTTTGGGAAAACCCTCGGGACGCAATATTGCAATGCAGCAAAACAATTAATTCTGAGAAATGTTTTCCAGGGACTCCGTCTGCACGGTGAAAAACATCGCATCAAAGAAGGACCTTGAACAAAACTGAGACTCCTTTGTTTGTAAAATATTCCAAGATGAAAAACACGAACAAGCTTAACAATGCTTAATTCTTTTTAAAGACGCAATGTAACCAAAAGCATATCCAATATACAAACGGTAATTAAAATAGCGTAACCAATTCTTACGACGCGACAACTGAATTAAGAAATTTATTCATATACAGTGGGGAATTCGAAAATAACATAACACTATGTACTGGCTACTTGTAAGGTAGTGGTGTTGAGCGAGATGAGTAGTTGTTAATTGAAGCTGTAGATAATGCTTTTGCTTATGTAGTACTGTTAGGGCCGGTTTTTCAATGACGGTTTAAACTCTGACCAAGTTCAGAAAATGATCGTCGATTAGCATTGAACGCATTTTTCAATATGATGAGTTACTGCGTTCAACTGAACTCAGTTCAGTAGTGGTAGGACTAGAATTTCCCGTGCGCACCATTGTCTTTCGTATTTGTCGCTTACTTCGCATTCGTTCTTTGACGATATATGTGTACGTTGTGTTTAATAGAGTTTGTATTGAAATGGCCGTGATTTAAATTTAACGAACAAAATGACTAGTAAACGTACCCCATTTTTTCTAATTCAAAAGAAGAATTGTTGGTAAGTATAAATTTGATTGTATTCATTAAAAAAGTTGTAAACAACTTTAATATAATATTTTTATAGGTTCAGTTAGCAGCAGGGATAAGGAATTGTCGTGGGTGGCGCTTGCAAAATTGGAGATATGCCCAATTTGCGGAAGGAAGTGCTGCTGGAAGAGCGTGCGAACCAGAGGAAGCTGTCCGAGTTGAAATTTCAACATACAAAAGAAAAAATCGACGATCTGCTTATAACAATGTTAAAAGAAGAACATATCTTAAAACAGCAAACATTAGAGGCTGTATTAATATATAAAAAAAATTTAATTACGAAATAAGTGTACATTTTATTAAATATTAATAAATAAGTTCATATTTACATTACATTTTTATTAATACTAAATAATAGAAGGTTTAATTTTTACCAAATAAATCCATATACCTAATAAAATATTCTTTTTAAAGTAATTGCTGAAAATATTGGTGAATTAAAGTAGATCGTATCATGTTATTGGGACTGATTCCATTATTAATAGCCCCTTGGTAACCACCATCTTGTACACCTTTAGTTAAATTTATAGCAGTCTCAATATTTTCATGTACAGGCGGATTCCAAGGGCTAATATGGGAAATATTTTCCATAGCCCATACGGTTGTTCTACAGGGTTTCTGATTCTTATTAAAGATTCGTTAAAAAGTTGTTCTGCTCTTGCTGCCGGAGCAGATAGTGGTGTAATTAAATAGTTTATAATTCCATATCCACCATCACCAAGAAGTAAACTATCTCTCATTTCACTCTCGCTCAAAATGGTTCCGTATGTTTGAATTATTAACAATTGTTGAATCATGTGAAGGTCCTGGCCAATGAGCCACAATATTCAAAAGTTTTAAATCTGGGTCACTAATGGTTTGCACATTTATAGAAAAAAAGGCTTTTCTGAAACCTCATTGATTATTCGTTGTACAGTTTCGTCGGACAAGTGTAACCGCACAATAAAATCTTCATTATCCCATTTTAAAAAAGGATGCGGTTTTTCCTTCATTATTCGAAGACGTCTTTTCCTGTTAATATAATTCAAATACTCCTGCACATCGTCATCATCACTTTCCAGTAAATTATAGAGTTCTGCCATATCCCAAATTTAAAATTAAAATAATCTTTAAACACTACAAACACATGCCGAGTTTTAAGGTTACATAAACACGGTTTAACGCTGAACTCGGTTTAAACCTCCCACTTTGGCGGTTCAGAGTTAAACTGGGTTTAACCGTTGATCGGCCATTGAAAAACACACTAATCTGCACGAACTTGGTTTAAACTATGAATTGAGTTTAAACCGTCATTGAAATCCCGGCCCTTAGTAATTGTAATTACTGTGTTCTTGTGATTGAGGCCTGTGGTACTATGCTTGGGGGCTTGTGAGCTGTACAAGGTGCCTGGGGTTCTGTACCTGCGCAGAATTCCGTCTTAAGGTGCTGAATGTTTGGCGGGTCGGTGATTGGGCGTAATCACTCGACTTGACCTCGACCTGGTTGACCAGCACGTGATCTCTGTATTGCACTTTGCAGAGTGGCCTGTGGAGCTCCAGTCTCTCACTCTTTTCCTTGTGAGGCACGTACGGCGGCCGCCAGAGGTCGTTTGGTGATCACAATGACATGGAGGAACCGATTGTCCGGTAGTAATGTTCGATTCCTCGGTACCCGTTACAGGTTAGGTACATCAGTCAAGATCTACTAAAGACGGCCCTGTCAAGGACACACTACCCTGACCGAGAACTACTAGAGACGGTCCTATAGTGGTGCCAAAGGTGAGTTACTAGATGCGACGCGGGATCCTACGGGGGAACACCCGACGCCTTGTAAGTAGAAATGTAGTAATTGCAATGCTAATGTAGTACTGTATTATTGCTTGTGTGTTACATGCTTTGCTGGTGTGTGCTGAAATAAGGCTGTGACGGTTTGTGGCTTTACCTTATGAGTGCACTGCTTACATGTCTGAAGCTGTAAGATCAGTGGCGTAGCCAGAGTTGGCCCTTGGGGAGGGATATACCGTGAGTTCAAAAAGTAATTACATAACGGTTGGCCATGAACTAATAAAATAATGTCTAATGCAAGCTTTATATACCAATTGACGTTTAGGCACAGCCTTAGTTAGGGGGTACAATGGGCCAAATGTGGCCTAAGTGCATAGAGATGCTTGGAAAACTGCGTCCTAGATCTCGCTCTTTCAAATCATCATCATCGTCACGGTACAATAATAAAAGAAAATCTGCGAGCTTAGTTCTCAACGTATACCTATAGTAACTGTTTATTTGCGTTTTTTTTTTATAGATTGTGTGTGTGTGTGGAAAAAAGTGCAAATATTAAAGAATACTTAATAAGAACAATATTTTTAGAATACTAGTCTTTATTCAACAAAAAACATTATAAACCAAAATATAAGCGCCGTGGTTATTTTTGGCCAGTTCGTCAAATATTTCATCTACTTCAACTAAGGTAAGTGCGGGTAATAAGGTCCACCTAACGATTTATATGTTTTTACAAAAAAATAATACATATTTTTGAGAACTGTTTATTTTACATAAATTTGAGAACATCGAACTGTAAAGTGTGACATATCTAAAGTTGATAAAAAAACTAAAACAAAAATTCTTAGGTTGTTAAAAAACCTTGTAAATGGGCCTTGTTTCGTGTAGTGCAGATAAGTAGGCCCATTCGTTTAGGATGTACAGTCCGGACAAACAAAGACATCCTCGTCCTCAGGTGTGAGCCCAACACAATCCTCATGCACCCAGGTGAGACACAACACACTGACGCATATCACCCAGGAATTCAGTTTCGCATAATTTGCAATACCAATTTTCTTTGGAGTTGCCATCCAAGTCTTCTCGCGAGGTGGATGCAATGGGCTTTGGTTCACAGACTTTTGGTTTATTTTTTCCTGTTGAAGTGGATCCACTGACATGTGTTTTGCAGTTCGTCCCAGTAACGTCTCTGCTCTGGAAGAGGTCTCTTGTTACTTCCTGGGCTTTATAGTTTAGAGCCTTCTTCCGCACTGTAGCTGTCTTTGACTTTTCGGTATTTGGTGTTACCAAAATTTCCGAAAATGAATTGGAAGCAGCCGTGTTCTTGTTCTGCGAGTTTTTGATCAACAAACTTAGTGGCTGCTCATCCTCCGAATTCCATTCTTCGGCCGCTGGACTTTCTCTGTTGACCTCTGGAATTTCTCTGTTGGTTGGCAAACTAGGTGCATAAGCGTAGTCTGGGATAATGTTTTTATTAAACGGGAAAATTCCAGTCGCTCTGAAACCACTGGATATGTTGTTTATAGTCATTTATCTTCCCCAAACAGGAGTAAATATGTCAGAAAATCTTTCCTTGTTCAAGTTTCTTCCAGGATGGTTTTCCCAGTACTGAAGAAGTTCTTCGTCCCAGTAATGTTCCAAGAATCTGAATACAGCCTTGTCCATCGGCTGCAATTCATGTGTTGTGTTACTTGGTAAGCACAACAAGTGGATACCTAACTCTTCAGCTTTGTCAACAATGGATATGTCCAGATGGCAAGAGGCCCCATCAAAAATCAAAATTACTGGAGGAGCCGACATAAATTTTGAGAAATGCTGAAGCCATTTCACGAAAACCTCAGTAGTCATACTCCCTTTAGTAGTCATGCGAACCTCAGACCCAGGAGGAAGTCCATCGGAAAAAGTTGGTTTCATTCTCTTGCATTTGAATAAAATCAGGGGGGGATAACGTGACCCATAGCATTCCCACATGCCACAATAGTTACATTTTCGGCATGCTCTTGAGCCACTAGATGAACTCTTTTTGCTCCTTTTTTTGCAATAACACTTTGCTGGTAATGCAAGGTAAGTCGACAGCCTTTTTCGTCCAAGTTATACACCTTTTGTGGGTTATTTTTTAATCCCGTCTTCTCAAAAAGGGCATCTAATTTCTTGAAATAATCTTCCACAATAAGTTTGTTCAACTTTTGAGCCCGAGCAGGGTTCATATTTTGTGCTTTTCTTCGAGATGAGATAAGTTCTGATGGCGCCTCATGTAGGATCTGTACCATTCGCTTCCTGCTACCTTTTTCTCTTTATTGAATTTATTTGGAATTCTTCGTTTGTCAACGAAAGAATAGACACTTCTTCTTAGGGATTTGGGAGTTAAGGGAAACCCTCTTTCTGCGAATCGGATAATTTTGGCTTCCAACTCATCTTCTAACTGTTGGGTCAAAACTAATGGTCTTCCAAGTGATCTTGAAGATGTTCCAGATTTTACATGACTTCTCAACGTATGACGAGGAATGCCGCCATGTTGTGCAACGTACTGCTGCGACAAGCCTTCTCCAATCAGCCTTAATGCCTCTTGCATATCTTCTTTACTCCACTTAGCACGGATACCACGACATGTTTTACCCATATTACCTTAAAAATGAAAAGAATCATCTTAGAAATGTAATTAAACAACGACAAGAAATAAAGCCCACTCAATGTTTTGGTGGGCCTTATTATCTGTTTTCTTACTATCCCACTTTTAAGGTTATATTTCAAACATGCGTTATGCAAAATCGTCAATTTTCTAGAAGAACATTGCCAACATATATATTAATGCATACCTGAAAATGCACAACAATTGGGTGTAAAGTATTCCCGTAACAAATCCCGAAAAACAACGCAATCCTTATAATTAGAACAACGAAACGTGGTGTGAAAACACTTTTGACATTTTCGATCGGTAAATAACATTCCATTGACGCGGCAGCGCTTTGAAGCTCATTTCTCTTGCAGTACCGTCATTAGATGGCAGCAACAGTATTGCAACTTGAATAATAGCGGAAAAATGGCGGTTGGGCCTTAATATCTGCTGGGCTTTATTACCCGCACTTACCGTATTTTAAGAAATTTTGGTCAGCTCATCAGAGATTTGACTAATCGCCCAAAAATAGATAACCAAACTAAACCATTTATTCAAAGTAGTGTACTACGTTTCAGAACAGCTATTGTTGGCGCAGTGAAATATAGGAAAAACGAAAATATTGCTCTGGCGCAAAAAATTAAATTATTGAAAGAAGATATAATCAATGGACCGCGTCATATTTTCGGTGATCATCAAAATTATACTAATGCTGATAACAGTTATAAGTACTTTTGCAAAGGTGCTAAGCCAGGAGAGCATAATCTCTATGAAAGATTTGAAAATTCTATAATATTTAATGAATTTATAATTATTTTAATGCGCGTAGTAAACAATGCTTCAAGTCTTTTGTATGACGTCGACAACAATTGTGTTGAAAATTATAATTCAGTTGTGAATAAATTAGTAGGAGGTAAGAGAGTAAATTTTTCAAAACGTGGTTCATATGAAATGCGTTGCAAGGCTGCTGCCGTTAGTTTAAACAATCGCGGATCATTTACAGATATTGTTCAAAATAATATTTATGGGGGCGAAGTAGGTGTGCATACAAAAAAATATTCCGAGAATCTGAGAAACAGAATTCCTTATAAAATGTGTACACGAAAAAAAACCGTTTGTAATACCGAAGATGGTGATTACGGTGCTATACCTGAAGAAATAATAAATGATAAGACGGAGTATAAACTAGCTATGGAAAAAAACAAGTTTCTGAAGTACTTAACTGAAGTTAATCGCGAATCTGTATTTAATAGTACCATAGGGCAAAGTACAAATCCTGCTTGGCAAAAAGAAAGAGCGGCCAGAATAACCGCCAGCACTTTCACAATTTGCAAAATGCGTCAAAATACAGATACCTGCAATCTAGTACGAACTATTTTAAATAAAATCATTGTTATAAAATCCAAGGCAATTGAATGGGGAATAGCAAATTAACCGGAAGCTAAAGCGACGTTCTCGCAAAAAACTAATTTAGTGATAGCGGAATCCGGTCTATTTGTTGACGTAGATTATCCATTTATCGGTGCATCGCCGGACGGAATTATAGACGATGACACCATTATTGAAATCAAATGTCCATAAGCAGCCCGCCACTTAAAAATTGAAGAAGCTGTAGAAAAAAAAATCATTACGTCTTGTACGAAAGCATAGAGCAAATTGCTCTATGACGAAAGTAATCGCGGCAGATGGGGAAATTAAAATTCAATTAAAAACAAACCACAATTACATGTATCAGATACAAGGACAAATGCAAGTAGCCAGAAAAAATTTTTGCTACTTTGTGGTATATACCCCGAAAGATATATTAATCCAAAAAATTGCATTCGATCACAATTTTTGGTTAAAAAACATGCAATTTAAATTAATTAATTTTTACTTGTTTGCGTTGCTACCTGAGATTGTAGATTCACGCCAAGCACGAAATTTATAAGAAAACTAGCATGTAGGTAAATATTTATAGTAATGTAAGTAGTATTATAAAATATAATGTAAGAAATTTTTGAATATAACAATAAAGTACCTGCCTTATGTAAATAAAACGAAGGATAGCACTAATTTAATTGTTTTATTGTTCTCTATCTTGATTTAACATTCATACAAAGTTTAAATAAAAAGTTATTGCAAATCAAGTTACTTCTAACAAATCAGTGCCAATTTGAAAACTAGCAGATGGGTGACAATATAGGTAAAATTATTCTGAATAAGTGAACAAGCATGGATATGCTGTTGTACATCTGCACAATAGGGTTTTCAAAGAATCCTGTGTAATCTATTATAATCGGCTTTGAGTACTTAGCGACTCTTTACAGAAATTACAAAACCAGTAATATTGGTTGCCTAGATTGAATTTAATTATTTTATAATAAGATCACTTCTAACAAATTTGAACAAAAATTCGAACTGTAGCCCCTTAGATAATTTTAGTAGCTACCGCATGATATTAAATTGATGAAAATAACTGGAAAACTAAGAAAGGTATAAGGTGTTGAAGTTTTAATCTATTTAATTAAATACATCAAAGTATTGCATAATTTTCAAAAAAATCACTCGCAGCACCCTAGGTTTTGCGGCACTGAACAATTTTTTATATCGATACAAGGTTAGCTACTAATCATAAATGTTTTATAACGTTTTGAAATTTGGCAATTTTACCAAACATCGCTGCCAAGGAAAGTAAAGCCTTAACAGTTTCGTCCATTTGTCCATATGGCAAATCTAAACATAGAAGAATAGCATTAAGTACTATTAAGCAGCAGCTCATTTGAGGAACTTACCTCTATTACACTTTCTTGTCCGTTTAGATCTTCTAGAAGCAAATGAAATCCCAGGTAATTCACGTTCAGTTTGCTTTTGCGAGGTTACTGAATTACTATCAGGTGATGTCTTTGTCTTAGAAGGCTCAGAATTCTTTTTTGTATTTTTAGCTTCACTCCCACTCTTAGATGCTCTCGAACTGTCTTCAGAGTGTCTTCTTTTTCTAGATTTGCGAGATCTACGAGGACGTCTTCTGGGTCTCCTCCTGCTACGAGACCTGCCTGCAGAATCGTTACCCGTGGACCGCGTATCATCTGTTTCTTCTGAATCTTCACTTTCAGATTTAGTAGGTGATCGCCGGCGTTTAGATGGTCGCCTATTTTTTCCAGTTGCTCTCTCCGCTATGGGAGCGCGTCCCATAAGTACGTATTTTCCATCGCGCTCTCTCAGTAAGCCAGCATGAACGCCATGGCGTAGAGAGAGACGCACTTGAGAAATTAGCCGGGCATCTTTTATAGTTCCAAGTTGGCGAGAAGTTTTAACCATACATTTTAACTGTGCAATAATTTCATTGGGGGTGCAACCATCACTTCGCTTCAGGGCCGACAATGCTAATAACACCTCAGCCAACAGAGTGGAGCCATCCTTCACATGAGCTTTAGCGTGTTTTTTTCCTTTATTGCCAGTACCTTTCCGGGCCATATTTAAATTTCGTTGCCAGTTTTATCTAGAAATGTATTTACTGCCAATAAAAACAAACACGGTATTATTTCATGTTTACTTATACTACTCTTTCAAAGACGTAATTTCATAACACCTATTTTACGTGACACTAATTCTACTTACTTTATTATTATGAAGAAAAATTTTGTTGTATAAATAAATAAAATATTAATAATGCTTGAAATACTGCAAAAAATTTTGAATTTAGAATGTTATTAAACATTTGAAAGTGGTGTGTTACCAGGGGCAATAATTATAAATTTCCTAGCAATCACGAGAATGCCTTGGATGCTACTGACAAATTGGTTCAAGTCATGTTGCATCAGGTCACATATATTTTCAAAAAACTTTTTCGCGAAACTTGATTCGACCATTTGATAGAAATTCTTAGAATCTGTTGAACGATTCGTATTCAGGCATGTTACAATACAATATCTACTGCAAGTACTGAATTTTACCAGTGATACGTTTGATAACAGTTTCAAATTATTTACTAGGGGAATAATAATATTACTAAAAAAACAGATTCGAAGATACTATGTTTTACTAAGAAATATTAAATATAACTAATATTTGAAGCTTCTTCTTATCTTAGCTCCCCCGTGGGTTGTTATTTTTTCCTGCTTTAAACAGGTCAATTGATGTCAGCCCAAATCACTCGTACAAGTTGCGTAGCCAGGAGATTTGACGTCCACCTGCATTTCTTCTTCCTCAGATTTTCCTGTGATATGTCCAAGAATTAAAGATTTCTTTTTCAGACTGTAAATAGTTTTTTTGCTGCAAAGAGAAACACGGAGTTGCCAAAGTAAAAGTTCTATGCTCAGGATTCAAACCTGAGCGACTTTGGTAGAATAACTCCGAAGTTAAGCGACTCGGTCATTACTCTGCCACAGTTGCTGACTGTACATTGCAGTATTTCCATCTCTTGCCGGCCTCGGTGGTCTAGTGGTTAACGCATTTGCCTTTAGATCCGAGGGACGCGGGATCGAACCTGGCCAAGGTCGGCGAGATTTTTCTAGCGGGGAAAAAATCTGAAAACGCGCCTTCTGTCGGATAAGAAGTAAAGCCGTGGGTGTCGTGCCACTGCGATGTGTGACACGTTAAAAATCACTACTGGAGTTGGAATTACCCCAGATAGGCAAAATTCTTAGTTAGGGTGTACAATGGGCCATATGGCCTAAGTGCACAGAGATGCTTGGTAAACCGCGTCCTAGATCTCGCTCTTTCAAAGCAAACATTTCCATCTCTGTTTATTCGATGTAACACTTTAGTATTTTTCATTTTAATCGTCCAAGGTATTGGCAATAACCGTCTGTAGACACATCTCGAAACTTTCTGTCCTTTCAGTCGTGTCTTTATTCACTGTCCAGTTTTCTACTCCATACAGCAGAACTGTGAATACATAACATTCAACCATTTTTAATTTTATTTTAAGAGATGAATCGGGCACAGTTAACAATTTGCTTATCCTAATAAAAGTCAATCGCACTTGCTCGAGCGTGATAGCAAATTCTTATCTGTGTTATTTTCTATATAGGTACAGATTTATCGGGTACATGCAATTTTTTGTAAACACGTGTTTAAAACCAAATTAGTAGTACTACTAATTTGGTTTTAGCAAAGTATTTACTTTTTCTACCAATCTTTGTTTCTTGTCTTTTGTTTTACTTTTTGTATACACCGGTGTGTTCAGCTCGCAGGAAAACTTTTAGGACGTGGCTCATAAAACTTATGGTTCTAAAATCATTACAATCTGTAGCATGTAGTTTCATCGGTATTCTCAAAATTCACGCAAATGCTCTCCACAGTACTTTAAGTAAAGAACCTTAATACCAAAATGTTATTTAGTTCCACATTCCGGCATTGTAAAGCATCACAGGTGGTAGTCGCATTATGAATTTACTGAAATAAAATTATTTAATTTTGTTATGCGCGAAAGTATGTACAAAAACATTTTGTGGCTAAGAAAAACAATTAAGTAGGTAATACTTAATTGAATTCATGACACATGAGCGTTTTTTTCAATATATACATTTTCCTTTTTATAAAAACCATTTCTAATTGTATGGGAATTTAAAATGGTCCTTCGAACCGCTTCATGAACAATGTTGCTTGGGAAATGATGTTGGATAAGCGTAGACCACGTAGAATCGTGAGTGCAGCCATAGGTTGTCACGCGAGATGTTCGAGTTCGATTCCCGGTAACCACCATAACATGTACGTGGTGTTCTTAAACGAAATTTTAGTCTGTAGCTCAACTCAGCCTTAAATGAGTACGTAGGGGTAGCAGCGTGAAGTAATAACAGGCAGCTGCAGAGTTGGCCACACTACGCAGGTCGGGTTCTTTTAAATAGATTTTCTAAACTTTTATTTTTTTCATTATCGATGCGAGTGCTCCTACTCTATCAGTCCACCATTCTTAATAAAATCATTCTCAACGGTCGACGGGCGCTCTCACTATTTCTCCAGATTCTCAAAATTAACACCTAAAGTGTCGATATATTTTTTCTCATCCAACCCAGCAATAACAAGGATTCTAAAAAAACAGTGGTTAAGCGGGCAGTGCTCTTTCTGTTGCATATATAGGCTGTTTTCTTTGCCTGTGCCGTATAATGTTTCTATTCTGAAGTGAAAACCATAGCGTCGCGCAAAGAAAAACCAAAAGACACTCGTTGGTTATTTCTAAGAAGAAAAATTTTTTGCCAAAATTTAAAGAAATAATTCACAACGCTCCTTGTTCACTGAATAAATAACGATAATTGGGATTGTCAGTTAAGCAAGGTCCGACATACAAAGTGATTTTTTAAAAAGTCTATATCAGCAAGCCTAGAAAAAAAGCTATTCCGTCTGCAGTCAGCTGTAATGAGCTTTGAATGACATTTACCTGTATGTCAAACTGTGTGACAGTTCAGGTTGCCCAACAAAATGTGAAAATGAACAAGTATTTAGTTGCAACTGATTTGTAACTTATTAAGGTAAGTAAATTACAGGTTTTTCGTCAAGATTTCTTTCTTT
>JABXWE010029561.1:0-18263 GCA_014611495.1 Limonius californicus
TTGTTTTTCTTTTCGTTATTGCTACTTTCCGTCGGTCTATTTTTAACTGAATCTTAATGCTTATTCTTGCTGCCTTCCGATTTCTTCTACATCTGAATTTAAATTTTGCTGTACTTTCTATGTATGTGCCACTAACGTTGCTTCTTCCTGTTTTCTCGTGTTATCCTTCTTGTCTCTTTCACGTTTCCTGTAATCCTGTGCTTTGCTTTTGATCTGGTTTTCGTCAAGAATTAACTATTTTTAAACATTTTTTACTCTTCCTGATGTCTTCATTTCTGTCGCTAATCTTCTTTCACATTGTTTTAGTGATCCACGTATATAACAAAATGCTTCTTCGGAATTTTGCTAGTCACGCTAGGGTTACAGCTTTCCTCTACAATAAACTGTTTTTTGTTTAGTCTGTTTATTACTTTTTTTCTCTATTTTTAGTATTTATAATTTAATACGTACACATTTTTTGATGTTACAAATTATTTACTTATGCTCAATGTTTCCTTCCTTCCTATTTCAATTGTTTCCTATAACTAGTTCATTATTCTTATTTTTTCATTACGGTATACCTACCTTTGTTTTTGCTTGCCCGCTTCATATATTTGTTTATAACCAAAACTGTTTCTATTTTAGTTATATCTGTATTTACATTATATATCAAATATTGGTTAATGTTATTAATTAAGTTGATATCTTTTTCATTCTGTGTAAATATCGTTTTTGTGTTATTACGGAATTTATGTTACATGAAATAAATACATTTTACTGATTTACTTTTATTTTATTTTGTTAATCATATCCTAATAATAAATACCTATCTGTCTTTCCTAATGAAGCATGCATCACTTTGATGCTATCTCCGTATAAAGTTTTTATATCTGATTTGAAGTCCTATATTGACATAACTTTATAAAATGTAGACAGCGTGAATATGAATGTCCTACTTTGTGGCAGGCGAACTAAATTAGATTCTTTGCTTGTTTATCGTTATATACATATAGTTTTACGTATCAAAGCAAACTTCGGATGCAAGATGAATTGTGAGTGCTTTGAGTGACGTCAATTGAAACAAATTGGGCGAGTTCGGCTCTGCCCTTATTATTCCCTCGTTGTTTGCTAACATCGTAAGACAAAAGTCTTTGAAGTAGCTTGAGATGTAGGAAGTTGAGCGCCTTTAACATAAATTTGAAATTTCGAATTGCAAATTATTAAACAGCCCCAAGTTAATTTCACTGCTTCGGCCATATATTTTTTATTCTAATTTTTGAAGAACAACCTCATTAAATTTGCAAGTTAATTCGAACAGTGGATGCGCGGGGCGAGCCCGGGGTTGGAAGTTCAATTTTCCTGCCTGTTGAGGGCCTTTTTTTTATTTAATGTTGTTATCAGACACTTTTAGGCGCAAAGTGAGAAAAAAATCATTTTATTAGTCTATTACTCTTTCAACAGGTACTTTTTATCCTTTCTATATCAAATATGCTTGCACACAAACCGGCTATTATGCAAAGTACACTTATTATGCGGCTTGTAGACCAAGTACGCCAACTTTTCGACATCGATATTAAATTTATCTTCAGTACACGACACGAGAACTATTTATTCTGTTTACTTCGACATGCAAACCGTGTTCTTTTTATTCCAATTTTAATTAATATTTAATTATTCCTCGCAACAAAATTAATAGATCCAGTTTAGAATGCATATATGGAAATTCGTAAATACGAGGGATTTTTAGGAAGAAATTACACAACTTTTCGTGAAACTTGAAATGAAATCGTTCACGAATTAAACAACAATACTAAAGTGAAGTTAGGGCACGAAGAATTTATTTTTCTATTGCAATAGAAGAATTTAGTTTTCTGTTTCTAATTTTGACTTGTTTTGGAAAATTGAATCCTGTATTTTAATAACAATATTAGTCAATTTTAACAGAATTTATTTACTTTTTGTGCTTTTTGACATTTTATATATAATTTTCAAATATTGTAAACATTTGTTGCTAGGGTAAGAGCACACTGGATCTTGATTTCGGACTTGGCTCTGATTTGTTATTCCAAAACTTCTAATAGCGAGGAATTTACGAGGTCAATTTGCTCATTCATTAAATGCGTGTTCGTTAAAGTGTGTTTGTGAATTTGAAAGCCCTCGGGTATATTCAATTTATTATATTATTTGAAGTCAATGCATAATTTGTGTTCTAATAAGTGTTTAGCGTAGTTACATTTTTCAGGGTGTTTATATTTGTATGAGCGTATGTGTTCTATGTATCTGGTATCAAAATTTCTAATTGTCTGACCTATGTATACATAATTACACTGTGAACAGTTTGATTTGAAAATATTCAAGTAATTCAAAAAGTATATTCAAAAGACCACTCTGAAAATGTTCAATATATTTCAATTCCTTATTTCAGTGATATATCGGAGAAAATTGCTAAAATTATAATCAAAACAAGTACCGTTAAATTAATTTATAAAACAACAATAAACACTTTCAACGCCTTATTCAACGCAAAAGATAGAACTAACGATTTGCTAATATCAGGTATTTACAAATTAAACTGTTCACAGTGTAATTATGTATACATAGGCCAAACAGTTAGACATTTTGATACCAGATACAAAGGATACATACGCTCATACAAACAGAAACGCCCAGAAAAATCTAACTACGCTAAACACTTATTAAAACACAATTATGCATTGACATCAAATAATATAATACATTGGAGATACTCAAGACCTTTTAAATTCACAAACACACTTTAACGAACACACATTTAATGAATGAGCAAATTGAGCTCATAAATTCAAATTTAAGTCTTTTTCTATATAGTCCTCCATTTATTTTCATATAATAATATCGTAATCACTTTTATTATTGAGGATTAATATATTTATTTATTTTTAAAGATGCTTAAATGATTGTATATAGCATTCGTTTTTACAAAATATAAATTATTTCGATGACGGTTAAATAAAGCGACATTTGTTTTCTACGCTTTTTATGATAAATATGATGATGATAATAAAGAGCTTGCAAAGAAACAGCAAACATTATGACGTAAGAAGGCCCTTCAAGGGCCGAGCACCTTGTTTATTTACCATTAAAGCTAATCCTCAAGTTTTCTAACGGTCAAATACCCTGTATAACTTGTTGATGTGAGTGTACTTATTTTGATGGAGTTATGTGAGGTACAAAAAATCATTTCCTCCTTATTTCAGACACATTCAATACTAAAAATGAAAACCGAATATTTTCCGCTTTTCAGCCACAACCGGAAATGACATTTCCACTTTTTCTATTAGCTGATAATAAAGCTCATTTATTTATGTAAATGTGAAAAAAGCAAATAGCAAAGTAAACAAATTAAAATGGAAAATAGAATCCACAAGTCGTGAGTTTTTTTTTTGGTTTAGATCAGCGGGTACAAACTTTTTCTGTTTTGGTTATGATACTCAAAATTATTATGCAATGTTTTGCAATCCTCTTACGCCTATAATTGGATGCAACTGCTTTGAAAAAATAAACTATTCAAATCTCTCCTTGAATGCTATCAATGGTTATGTATTGTATATTTTTATTTAAAAAAGATTCCTATTAATTTTGAACAGTTGTTGACAGATGTAAGTTACGTTAAAAATCTCAGTAATTATTGCTACCGCTTGTTTTGAACTGCTGTTCTAATTTCGACTTCAAACTATACTTTCCGTAAACAATTTCATGATGTGACTGAACGGAGCAATTGTAAAAGCTAAACAAATTAAGCATTAAGAAGCCTGACATCAAGGCATGGTAAAAATTTAATTCCAGTGGTCCTAAACAATGGTAGCCTCGATTTTAAGAGTTTTACGAGAAAAATTACGCATCTTTATGACTTGGGACTTAAAGATTTCATTTTGTGCCCGGATTTATTGCTAGGATTCTTATGGCATGCTTACTTAACACTCTGTATATTCCCTCGTTAACATGGTCCAATTCAATCGTAGCTTTAGACAAATGTAAGCTCCTGTTTTATTTCATAAATTCAAGGAAGTTCTTTCAATATTGTATTTCATCTTTGCAGAACTGAAATGGGATTGAACAATTGGGCTCAGAAATAATTATTGCTTTGTTGAAGAGTTTCTTAACTATTTCCAGAGTAGATTTTGGTAAAATTTAATTATTTGGCTTTACTTCAAGAACGCTAAAAGCTTTTTAATCGGTGCAGGAGAAAAGTATTATTTCTGGACTTAATGAAGATACGTTTCCTTTATGCTTTATAATTTGACTGGTTTTTAAAAATGCGTGGGCTGTTCTCTTCCTGCTGAGCCTAGTAAAGTAATACACAATGTATTGATAAAACACATTTATTTATAATTTTTCAAAGTATTCCTCTTCACAGTTAATGCATTTTTGCATCCGTGAAAACCAATCTTCAACACATTTTCTCCAATCTTTCCGTGGTAGGTTATTTATTTCATTTTTAAATGTGTCAACCGCTTCTTCGGCCTATGTCAAACGTAAACCCCGTAACTTATTCTTTACACGAGGAAATAAAAAGTAATCATTCGGTGCTAGGTCTGGACTATACGGCGGATGATCCATTATGTCAATGTTTTCGGCGTTAAATACTCAGTTGTTCGAGAAGTAGTTATCTTGATGCAAGATGATCCTTCCTTTTGGACGTTCTTCGAGATCATTTAGGAGAAAACTTGAGGCAAACAAACTGTAGAGTACCATTCAGCATTAACTGTACGACGATCCTCCAGTGCTACAATAGAAACATGTCCAATAATTCCAAAAAATGTGGCGACCATATTACGTTTCGGCTTTATTCACGAACAACTTTTGTTGGAGCCGATTCGTTCTCGAAGACCCAAACTGACGACTGTTGCTATCATTCGGGATCATAGCAGTATACCCACGTTTCATCACCTGTAATGATGTTGTACACCATATGAGGCGATCCATTGTCAAAGCGATGCAGTGTAGATCTGCACCATGCTACACAGTTTTCTTTTTGAACTAGAGCCAAATTGTAGGGAATGCAACGGGCACAAAGCTTATGTACAATCAAATGTTTGTGTAAATTGGTGTCAATTGCTTTCAGAACAATCTTTAAAGTTGTTTGACTACTTCTGGCAGTAACATGTCGGTCCTCTTCAATCAAGTTTCCTATAAGACCAATATTCTTTTCAGTAACTGCCGATTTTGGCTTAGGAGCTCGGAAGTTGTCATTTAAGGAAAGTCGACCACGTTGAAATTTATTGTACCACCGCTTTACGGTAGCTAAGGAACACGAATTGTCACTAAACACTCGATTGATTTCCTCAAAACATTCTTTAAGGCTTAAGCCACGCGTGAAATTGTAAAAAATCATAGCTCGATAATGCTCTTTATTCAATTCCACGATTTCTTGGGGAAAGGATTACTTTAAAATTATGTATTTTAAAAACCTTCAATTATTCAATTAAACTTGTAAACAACTACGTTAAAATGTCGAGCAAAATTTGTTCCAAAATATAACAGCCTGATAGATAGTCTCAGCGGAAAGAGAACAGCCCTCATATAATTCATCAAAAATCTTTAACGGTTTATAAATTGTTATCTTTAGCTGTTTATCAGTGGTGGTTAAAATGGATGTCAAGTGTTTTTAAGAAGCTGAATTGCACTGTCTGTGTTTTTTAAATGGACATATTCTCTGGAAACGTGTTTAAAGTACTTAAAGTCGCTGAAACATATTCAGAATTATTATTAGATTTTATATTATTTATTGGTTTATGCTACCTAAAAATATAGGCTTACTTAATTTCCTCTCGTTTAGCATTACAGTATAAATAACATATACAGACATTACACTTGGAAGTCATAGTTTTTATTAGATCTACTGTTCGAAAACATAGTTAAGATATTAAAATTTGGCGAAGAATTTTAGACTTTTAGATTTCCTATTCTTGTTGATTCGATGAACAAAACGTTTATACAGGTATGTTGTCTCCTGGAAATAACATTCTTCTAAATAGATGCATTCTCCGTAAACGTGTTTAAAGAACTAATTGTCTGGAAAATAACCTTTAAACTATTAAATTACATGTTTTTTGGTGGTTTGTAGTATGCCAAAATATACACACAAAGCTAGTATCATGTACCTACCAATACTTTTCAAATTGCTAAAGTCAATTATTCGAAGAAAGTTAATACCATGAAATAAAACTCAGAGTTTAGTATTCACCAATTTTCACAGTTTTCCTGAAAGCCGTTTTCACACTTGACGGATTTTCTTACAGCTTAGTTAGTTTCAAAATTCAGCGAAGTCTACGGAATTATTTATTATTGATTTATAAAGTTTACTTGTTCAATGTTTTTTTTTATTCAAAATCCGTTACGAAATTTTTAGTTATTAAACCGTGAGAAACCTTTTGCAATAATACAAATAGTATGAAACAAATTTGGAATATTTTAAAATTACACGAGTTTAGATTTTGATATCGAAGAATGATTGAGTATTTATACAGTTTTTAATAAAATAATCGTAATAATTTGCTAAAAGTGTATGTTTATGCTTTTATAAGATTTAATAATTATTAATTAATTACGTTAAATTAAAGACCTCATTTTAAATGGATATTTAGCAGCTTGAAAGTATAGAGAAGATCAGGCAAAGTATTTCCCTATGTTTTTCTGAAGTATTTCTGTACATTTAATCAGTTTTGGCAGAAATCACGTTCAGGGCCAATCATAGCAAAACTTGACCGTCATAATTAATTTCAAACCCTTTAGAACGGGTTGTTAATAAAAGTAAAAGAAAAATTGATATATTTGTGATCTCATCGTGCTGTATAAATATTTTTTAATAAAAGAATTGATATTTTTCTGCGAAACCGATCAATAAACCGCAAACTTTTGTAAAGCTTAATCTTCATGCTAATGCAATGTTTCATTACATAACAATATAGACCTTTCCCCTGTGCAGAATTATAGGGCGTTATAATTGCTTGATCAGTATAACTGATGGAAAGACGTGCATACGAACGAAATTTGTGTAAGACGTTATTACTTCCAGATAGTATATTAATACAATAACTGCATACAACATAATTAATTTTTATGAACACAATTCTGGTTTACCAAATAAACATCAGTGAAACTAAACCCCTTCTAAAAACGCATCAAAAATCTAACCATGGGAAAGACCTTGAGGAACGCTGGTATACCAACAGCCTTTACTGTTCCATGCTGGTTGATGCGAATTTCTAGAGCCCTGAAATCGCTTCAACAACAGATTCACATTATACTGAGATGCCGCGCTAGGAGAATTGAACTTGTATCAAGTTAATCTACAATATGATAAAAAATTTCGAGTGTAGAAAATAAAAGCCTGCCTATGCTTGAGCACAGTTATTTAACAATTATAAAAGTATAGTTCAGTTGCTATAGCTATTGTTTATTCTGAATTACAAACGGCATTACTTGTAGAAAATCAACTACGTGTACGATTTTGTATGCAGTGCGTGTAATTTTCTGGACTTATAAACGCCATATAATTATTACGTAACAAACATTATGTCGCAAAGATCTATCCAGCATGATTACATTTAATTCATATACGTCCATTACTTATATAATTAGAGCTTACATGCGTGTAAGTACAACCAGTTTATTTCTGAACGACTAAGATACCACCCACTGGGATTACGTCTTTTGCATAAGTTTTTCAGCGTTTCGCACCTGATTAAAGTAAGCGTTTAAATTATTCAACAAGCTACCTCGCGGGTCTGTAACTATCACTATCTTGGAGTTTTTGAATCATATTAAAAAATCCAGCATTTAACTTCGACATGGAATTGCTATGGTTGTCTTCACATTAAATATAAATAATGTTAGAAAACGATTAAGCACGCATACGAAGCCCGTTTAGCCTATCCTTTTTGCACCATTAACGACTGACTACTATCAGAGATAGCAGAGATTCTAAAGTTAGGTTAGAAATAGTAATGTGTCACCTATATTTTGTCTAACGTAAGTAAAAATAATTATTTATAACCCAACGTTTGAATCTTAGTTAAAGCTGTCAAATATTTTTCTTCGTTTTCAATGTTTAGAAAACAGTGGGTTTGTTTTAAAAAACTTCTTTATTTCTGTAGATGTGAAGCAAAAACTCCAATGTAGTGATAACTAGACACTCTTCTTGTGTGGTATGTGCCGTGTAATTTACCTCGCTGCTGTTCTACACTATTTTGTATTTGGATTACTGATATTTCTTTAGCTGAGAAGCAAAACTCCATGCAGTGATATCTTAGGACAGTCCGTGCTTCCCAATTTATCAAAACCATTGAATACTTGTATAAAATCGATCCATGTCTGTCAAGAAATTCAAACATTCACGTTCACCAGATGGGACAAACTAAAAACATTATACACTTAGAAGTAAATTTTGTGGGTACTAAACATTCAATAGCTGCAGCACCTAAACTGTACTTTGATAACTATGCAATAATTGTAATACATTTTAGAAACTGTATGGCTTAAGTAAAGACACAAGTTCCGTTTTCACGGCCAGCTCTTATCAATAATTTTATTGATCATGTTGTATTTCATATTGTACTTCTTCTGATACTTGATAACAATTCTCATATTATTATCATGAAAATAGCTTAAAATAAAATCGTATAAAGCGGCACTATTGGCAAGTGAAGCGGCATTTCTCGATAGGAAATGCCGGTGCTGTTTACAGAAGAAAAACATTCAGCCTTGCATTTCAGCAAACTTCTTATCATCGGCTCACTCAGTCTTGGTTACTCTTTGATAACCTCCTCGGTCGTGGACCGTAGATAGAATCAAAATACCATCTGTTAGCAGAGAAGTCTCTGAAGCCGCAGTTCTTTTGAAGTCCGCTTTAAAAAACGTTAAGCGAGAGGTAAATTCCAGTTTGTAATACAGATTAGGCCGGATTAGTTTTCGATTTGCTTCCCTTTACGGTCTTGAACGCTCCCTGTTTTTATTAAGTCCTTGCCTTGATTTAAAATTCATATTTTTAGAAGTCGCATAATAAAAACAGCTCTTGCGTTTACGCGTATTACTTGTTAATTTAAGATTGCGGCGAGATTGTAGGCTTAATACAGAATTAATTTTAAAACGTTTGCCGCTGTTGTAAAATAACATTAAAAGTTGAGATAAATTTCAAACAAGAAAGTATCGTGTACGGGCGGAAAAACTAAAAAAAAAACCTTAAACTAAGGCTTGCTTATCTAATTATTCATAAGACATAATTTGATTTAAAAGGGGTAAAATAAATAGCAAAATAATAGCATTATACAAATAGTGAAACGTAAAATAATTAATAATTCATCCTTGCTTCGTGCGAGTGCGGATGCATTCATTATTTTATATTTATCTTATGATTTTATGTCCTTCGTGCAACAAAATAACTTTTATGTGACTATAAAGCAATCAACTATAATTCCAGGACAATGTATAGTAGTGAAATAATAATAAGGCGTGTAAACCGGGACTAATAATTTATTTCCTTTAATAACGTATAAATACCTAACAACTTTATATTTTCCAGCGGATTATATTAAATACTAACCTTGCATTGAAAATCGGTTTTTTGCAGAAAACTGGAGCTTTAAAAGGCAGAAAATGCACGCTTACGGATTTTTGGACTTACTTCTTTTATTCATATGCATTGCAGGTAAGTGTTCTATTTTATGTTTTATTCCTGCGAAAGTGGTAAGGCGACGAACGGCACTGGTGGAAATTTGATCGATTACGTTTCGTTGCCCTTTTAGCGTATCGACACGAACTTTTTTGGAAGAAATTCCCCGAGGGACTCTATTAAGACCATTTGCCGAGAAAATGTGTGCGATGCCATCGCAAACCGTAACAGAAATTGAGGAGTTATATTTATTTTCAGAGTAATGTCAAAACAAAATATTGTCCATATTTGAAGTTAAATAAGAGAACTTTTTATTTTCCTAAGGTGTCAATATAAAGAAGGATTGATTTTATGATATAATCAAATTTTAGATTTAAATGTAGATATTCGTTTTGAACCCGAAAATACGGGAAAAGATATACGAAAAAGTTTTCTTAAAATATGAAACACTCATTGATAAAATACGTTTCCGTAAACAGCCAAAATCGGAATTTTATGACGGGCCAAACAGTTGTTTTTGTTATCTCGCAACAAGCCATTGGAATTGTTTTATGGCTAACACAGGGAGGGGGAAAACTCGTAGGAAATAATTACAGGAACATAGTATTTATTGTTACAGTGTATGGGGTAAGTAACAATACGCGAGCGCCATGTATTTTAGTCACAAATAAACAAAGATCCTCGTGAAAGGACTTCGCATCTACCTTGTTGCGTTTCTTCCTTACCTCAGTATCTCACAGAAAATACATACGAAAACGTAAGAAATTAAAAATATCAAATCATAGGTTATTCAACTATAGGTGTATAATATACATATATTAAATGAAAGATGTATACAGTTACACATTGAAAACATTGGAATAAAGACCAAAGTCTGTCCAAATATAAATTATATATTAAGAAAGAGCCTCGTGACTCGACACTGATGCTCAAGCCGCTACTGACTACGACGTTTTCTATAAGATCTAGGAAAGAACTGCGTAGTCAATATCAGCCGAGATAACAACACAAATAATAGTTATTTGTATAAGAAGAAACGATAGTGATATTTTTCTTCCTATAGGTGCCCTTTATGTTTTGAGCCGAGGGCGAGGTAGATATAGTACCCCAAGGGAAGAAGAAACTAGTTGTTCATGCGTTTCACATACTATTTTTTCTAACATCAAAAATAATTTCAAATAATAACCTCGTTTATTACAATTACTACATTAATTTTTTCTTAAGATTATTGTTACAGTTGTATCTACCGTAATTAGGGCGCTGATTGTAAACAAATATTAAACAAACTAAACTGTCTGAAACGATTTCAAAAATTGTAATATTTCACGCAGGTTTACAATTGTAATTGGAGACATGCCTGAAGACATAGAAGAAGCGGCAAGAAACGTTGCTCTAAATATCCTGCCACATAAATAGAAAATAAAATCTGATATTTTCCGTTTTTTTTTGGGGAAAAATTACCTACTTTTATCTTTTGTTTGGGAGAGTCAAAGCTAACTTCCCGTTTTTGTGTTAGAAACAATTAATTATTTAATCTACTAAACGATCGGCAACAGGAGGTTGCTTTATTTTATGAAACTGCGACTACTAGAAAGAGCCGGCAGTTGGGCTGACATCGCAAAAACACATGGCAAGGATTTACGTTTTGTGTGCTAATTAAAAGTTTTTACGGAACAACGGAGAGACTACTTGTTTTAAGCACCAAAACGATAAACCGCTGCATAGAATTTTTGCTAGAATGGTAAATCTTCACGGGAACGTTAAACAGAGTAACGAGGTTATTTTTATTCGTTTTCAACACTAAGATATACTTTATGATATTCTCAACTATGTTATTAGCAAGAATTCCATACAAAAACTAAAATACAGGAGAAATATTCGCTCCGCCCTACTTTCACGGAGCACAGAATGTCTGCGCGTCTCAAGCGATTATTAAAGAATCCCTAGTCCGAGCGGAAAAATAACCCAGTCGTAGCTGGTTCCCTAAAACAGGTCTGGACGCAGTCCTCAAGTGAATTTCTCGGATTTGCTAGAAAAGTGGGCCCTATTGATATCGAGAATTCTAGCGCGCGTCCGCCAATGAAACCGCGCCAAACAGCTTCAACTCTTGCGATAACCGAAAGGTGGCATAAGATTCGGTATTTACGAATGAAAATAAAAAAATGAATGTACTAAACGTTCAAATTTAAACGCGCGAAAATAGGCAAACGTCACAGTCTTCAGTAAAGCACGTTAAATGACGGTAACATTTTTTATAAAAAACAAAATTTAAATTTTGAAAATATACTTAATTTAAATTAAATATTTTTATAGAAATCTTTAAACTAAAGATTACGGCTGCTATGAATTCACGAGAATGTCTACTTTTAAAGCTGTTAAAGCTAATTCCTCAAACAAAGTTTGTGCTTACCTTTAAATATTTTGTAAGAGAAGAGTCAGGCTGTTAGAATTAACCTATGTTTGCAGACAAACTAATTATGAAAATAACTTATCCTGAGTTATTGACTTTTTAAATAGTTTTTCTAAAAGCCGTTTTCATAAACTACTCTAAGGAATTTCTTAAATCTTAGACATATATCAAGATTCTGTAAGGTTTACAGTATTATTGTATATCTGAAATTTGCTCTAACGCCATTCATAAAATTTTGAGGATATGTTAAATACATGTATCTTTGCATATTTGAAATCATGTAAAGTCTTTTGCGATAATACAAATAGTACGAATAAAATGTGGAATATTTTAAAATTATTCAAGTATAAATTTTGATTTCAAGGTATAAATAAGTAGTCACGTGTTTTGTATTACATCTCACAGCTCCCATTTCAACAATATATTCTTCTTTGTGGTTTTACTGTTTGTCAATGGTAACGTACTTATACAGGTATGTGTAAAATAGACTTTAAAGTTGTTACTATTGCACGATCAGTTAATCCTAATGATTTGTTAAAAATATATTATTATGATGTTTTATTGAGGGACCTACATATGAACTCCACACTGAAGCGACAAAAATATTACGTTCCAAAAATAAGGGGAAATGTTGCTTTACTTGCATCCGTAATAAAGATGATCTCACTTTCATATGTAATAAAATTACTATAAAATAAGTTGTTGAAACAACACACTTCAAACATAAACTTATCTCAGGGTTTATAATATAAATTTTAGTAACTGCTGTATAACCTTCCAATTCTTGCGCTGGTTAACTGAACAAGGTAAAGGATACAAGGTAGTAAACATCAACTTCTACAATACGGATGCAACAAAGAAATGAATTAAATGTTATTAAATTATCTATGTTTTTTCTTAGAAAACGTTAAACAACTTTAACAACTAAATGACAAACTTGCGTGAATTAAATAGTAAGGTCTAATTTAACAAAGCACTTTTAAACGGACCCACCTTCCCACATAGGAGCACTTGTTTATTTTCTTCTGGTGTTGGTGAAATTCACTAGTTGAACTTCAAAACGAAAGTCCACCACTTGTTGCTTTTTCCCAAGTTTCTCGCAAAAAAACTTTGGACTGAGTATGTTCGTTTTCGTAAGATCGTTTCACAAGGTAATAAACCCAAATACTATTTACTGCTTCTTACTTCACATGTTCAAATGTACCAATAAACTCTTAAATACGTTGCACCTTTATATGTTCTTTTTAAATTGTTAACCCCAAACTTGCTTCACTTTTCAAATTGTTGTTGATTCGATTTTCTTAGTTGTTTTAATTAATTTTAAATTAAATTCGATTGCTATTTCAGTGGCAGTTCCAGAATATGATGCGAATATCTCCCAAATAATTAACAGGTATAACACTAAGGTCCAACTTGTCGATGATTCCTAACCTTGAAGTTTGTTGACGTTTTAAACGTCAAACATAGATACAAACAAAACATGTCGAAAAAACAACTAAAGTATCCTGACGACACTTTGATACCCTGCCCCAAAATCTTGATATTCGGCTAATTTATCGAATTTTATCTATTTCGCACAAAGATAAGTAACAAATAACCCCGATTTGAACTGTAAAACTTAATAACATATTTTTATTGAAACAGGATATAATAAACACACAAAATTTCAATTTTAATTGACTCGCCAGACGAGCGTCTGTTCACGTGGAAATTTTCATGGCAAGTCTTATTTGATATTCTCTTTTTTTTAAGAAGTAACAATGGCCACATCATAATGGAAACAAAAATAAGTACATTTTAAAAGAAACATGTGACTTCCCTAATCAATGGGAAAGCAGAATGAAATTAACACAAATTAACCAAATCTTAAATATTTAAATAACTTTTTGGAAATATCAATTATATCAAAACTGCATTATAGCCATATTCCTTATTTAAAAAAGAATGTTTTGACACTTCACGCGGCCAACAATTATTTTTTTTAAGAAAATTCATATTCATTTTAAACATAAATACATTAAATTAACAATATTACAATTAATGATTATCACAATCATATTGTCAGTTGCATAGCGGAGCACTGCGCACGCCGATCGATATTCGTAGTCCAGCACAATCCGCGCTGGTCAGTACTTGGTTGGGTGGACCAATATGTGGCTTATGCGATTGTAGGAAAAAAAGCCCAAGGAAAAAAAATCCAAGGAAAAAAAATCCATAGGAAAAAAAATGCAAGAAAAAAATCCAAACTGTAAAATGAAGTGATTACAATTTTTAACAGCCAAACCTAATCTAACCTCACCGAACCTAACCTAAAACTTTTTTATCTTTCAGTATTGTTGTCTACTTTTCTTTTTTCTATTTAAATAACCTAACCTAACCTAACCTATTTAACTTAACCTAAAACTTTTTTATCTTTCAGTATTGTTGTCTACTTATCTTTTTACTATTTAAATAATTAACCTAACCTAACCTAACCTAACCTAAAACTATTTTATCTTTCAGTATTGTTGTCTACTTTTCTTTTTTCTATTTAAATAATTAAGTAATTAAGTAACAATATATTTTTGCCCTAAACTATTATTTTTAAGGTAGGTAACTATAAGGCAAACTTCATAAAGCGTTTGTGCAACCAGCCGTAATGTTACAAACCATATGAAAAATTACTATAATTATAGTTTGGATTTTATTTCCCTGGATTTTATTTCCCTGGATTTTTTCCTATGGATTTTTTCCTTGGATTTTTTTCTTTGGATTTTTTTTCCTGGATTTTTTTCCGTGGATTTTTTTCCTTGGGCTTTTTCTCCGTTTACCGGCATATGCAACCGGTCTTAATTCCGAGGGTACGCAAAACCGTTGATCAGGTTTGTCATATGAGCATCTTTGACAATCGTAAACCATGTAGTGGAATATTTATCCTCCGTTCGACGGCTTAACCTAGCCTGCTGTCCGGTATACGTGCAGAGAGGGCTCGTAGAACCTACTCCATTGTAGGGAGTTAACAGACCATTGGCCTATACACAAAAGAATAAGAAGAAAATCATATTAAAATGTTCTTCACACCTATATCCAAATATTACTCACAAAAAACATACAATTGAAAGATCCGTTTTCCTCCAAAATTACATGTTAGTTGACAGTTGTCGAACATAATACCCAAATCGCACATCTTATTGTTTTCCAAGTGAAAAACTCACTGTCAAGTTTAATACATGCCTCTAATACCTTCATGCAATTATTACGACTGCGAACAAGCAAAACGAAACAGAGAATTCAAAGGCTAGACACTAGATCAACCCAAAAAAAACCAACGGAGATGAAAACATTAATTGAGCATGACCTTTACTTTGTTTTAACAGTTTATTTTTTGGGTTTTAAGCATAAAATAGCTTTAAGTTGTCTAAATAAGTTAAATTTCTATTAGATTATCTAAATCAAGTTTCATATATCGCAGCGATATATGGATTAGTTTATAAACTTTATTAACGCAATGGTATATTAAAACAACTAATACAAATGATAAAAGCGTATTTAACAGTTCAAAAGTTTTGGAAAGTTCAAGCAAGGTGTTCCCCCAAGTTTTTACAAGGCATTTCAGTGCATTGAATCAATTTTGAGAGAAAGTGATACTCAGGACCAATCATGACGAAACCTGAATTTCCACATTAATCTCAATATTTCTAAAACCGAGTCGTTAATAAAAGAAGGAGAAAAATTGATGTATTTTTGACCTCAGCATGCTATAGGCACTTTTTTAATAAAAAATGCATATCTTTTTGCGGGAGCGATCAATAGCCGCAAACTTTCCTCGAGCTTAATCTTGAAGCTAATGCAATGTTTCATTATATAACAATATAGACCTTTTCCCTGAGCGAAATTATAGGGTGTTATGATTGCTTGATCAATATAACTGAAAGAAAAACGTGCATAAGTTACCAGACCTGAAGCCTGGAAAATTATACCGAAAAGGAAAATCCCTTTGCATAGAGAAAAATCTTGCAAACTTTGTGTTTCCACATTTTATGACCCTTTTTTACGGTTCATTTAATACAAAAACAAATATATTCCTAGAATGGATATAGGAGTCAAGCCGATGTTTGAGGAATGGCAAAAGTATTAGGGAAGGGAAAATATTTAATGCGTAAGCAAATACGAGGGTCGCGCTGTGATTGCGAACAGCAGGCGTGTAGATAAATACGGTAACGCGATCAAAAGAGGAAACGAGCTTACTTAAAACAAACAAATTGGTCAAAAGGCGTGATGAATCGTAAATTTAGCTTCGGCTTTTCACGTCAGGCTGTATTGGGAAAACTATTTGTTACTGTCCGGTCTTTTTGTGGCAGCTGCTCATTACTGGTACATGCAAAATGATAAATATCACAATGGCGGCCGAAGGAACCAAAGTGACGATTTATAAAGCAAGGATTTTGACACACAAAAAAGCCAATATATCCGCCACAAAGCATGCCGAAGCCACTTGGCCGTAAAACGAGTACAAAAGAATGAACAGAAAATGTAATAATTCTGTTGACAAAGCAGTCGCAATCATGGCTGCATGACACAAGGGACGATGTTATATGAAGTATGGTGGAATCGACCATCGACTACAGTTTTTTCAAGAACGTCAAGGTTAATAACCGAATTTTAGCGGCTTTGTAGTACACACATAAGTGAGCTGGAAAAAAATTACGTCCATACGTTTCAATAACCTTTAATGACCTTGAATTTAGCTTATAAATGTCAGCTTTAGTTGTCCACGTAAACCTGTCAAAACACAGTTCTCAATTCTATTGTGACCGTTGACCGTGTTCGTTTACAGTCTTTATGTTCCATTATTATTCTTTTCATTGTACGTCAAAAGTATCAAAAATATATTAAGCGTTTGAATGATACCATTGCCAAAGCTAGCATGGGGATTTGTGTTTGGTGGGTTGCAGAAATAGAGCACTGACAAACCGGTAAGATAAATTGCCTAAAAAAGCCTCTCTAGATTAGAAGTTTTTCCATTTCTCGCTGTTCGTACCCCATGTTAAGCTGTAGGTCTTCTATGTGTGTAGTACTTTAAAACGCGCAATACAAGCGTAGGCGAGACTATTGTTACGTCTTATGAGCGCTAAAACATTCGAAGAGAGATGATTAATTTCGTAAATTCGATATTTCGGACTTCAAACTGAAATTTTAAGTGAAGCTTCCACGTTTAAAGTCGATATCTTAGGTTTGAATTAAATATTTCGCATATTAGAGTGAGACCTTGTTTTTAAATTTTAAAGGAATTATGAGACTTGAATTCGAAGTAGAAATCTTAAGTTCAAAACATGTTCAAAATTGAAATATTTATTTGAAAGTTGGGATTTCGTATATGCTCGGATTAAAAGTCCAAATCTTGACTTCAAATCGTAATATCGCGTCGAGATGTTAAATGTCACAATTACATCTCTTTCAGAAATGTAAACTCCATGTTGACAACATTTCAGGTTGGATGCAAATGGAAAGCTTGACTTCAAATATGGAATTTTATAATTTTAGTTGAAATGACCCTTTGAAAAGAAACATTTTGTTTCGACGTTACTTGTAACGTCGAAAACAAGTCAGAAATGCGAGTTTATAATTGAAATTAAAATTCAATGTTGAAAACGTCTCCGGTTGGATGCAAATTAACATTTTGGCTTCAGAGATAGACATTTGGAATTTAAGTTGAAATCTTGAGTTCGAAGCTAAAAAATGAACTTTTGAAAAGAAAATTTTGGTTTCGAGTTTACAAGTCAGAAATACAAGTTGCAAATTGGAATCTGAAATTTGAATTCAATGTTGAAAACATCTCCGATTGGAAGCAAATTAACATTTTGGCTTCAGAGATAGACATTTGGAATTTCAGTCGAAATCATGAGTTCGAAGCTAAAAAATAAACTTTTGAAAAGAAAATTTTGGTTTCGACGTTAGAAGTCAGAAATACAAGTTTAAAATTGCAATCTGAAATTTGAATTCAATGTTTAAAACATCTCCGACTGGAAGAAAATTAACATTTTGGCTTCGGAGATAGACATTTGCAATTTAAGTTGAAATCTTGAGTTCGAAGCTAAATAAGTGGACGCGACTGCCTCCCTGGACTTTCCCATACTGGAAACTGTTCATATCATCTTTATTCAACAGTAGAGTTATTTTCCTCAAAACGGTTGTTCAAGTGCTATCCTAAAACCTTGCCTCGTAACGAACAGACTTACAAGG
>JABXWE010029563.1:0-10012 GCA_014611495.1 Limonius californicus
ATTTAAATCCTCTGCATTTTTATCTTTAGGGGTGCCTGAAGCAGCTGATGTACATTGTTGAAATACATGCTTATGGATAATTACAGAATAAATCGATGGGAAAAATTTAATTCGCAAAAACAATGTATGTTTCGTGATTATGATTCCATGATTGGTCTGCGACAGGCATGTATTAAACCTTAAGGAACACATTTTAAGCATATATTATAAAAAATAAATGTTTTGGTTCTGTTTTTAGGTATTTTTGTTTTGTACTGTTAGAGACGACTGGATATTGATGTTTTGAATGAATTACTATGCAGTTAAAACTTCGATTCCCTGTAGTTGCGTATCTACTTGATACAGGACCTATGTTCATTATACATTTTTTACTCAAAATAATCCCAATATCCAAATTGCACAGGTTTCTTCGCTAGTTTTGAAACACTTGGTATATAATAAAGTCAATTTTTAGTCATGTAGCTGTAAAAATTACTGTAGATTGAATATTTGATTACTATTTAAAAGGATCTTGTAGATGGCTGCTTAAACTGGAAATACGCCATCAATGGTTAAACATAGATCCCGCACGTATTTAATTTTAGTGTTCATAAATATCCTTTATCGAATTAAAACGAACAGTAGTATTTCTAGTATATTCAACACATGTCGGTTAATATTTCTTCACAAAATATATCTAGTTTTTAAATTACAATGTATGATTCCAATATAAATCATTGGTTATGGAGTATAAAAATCTTGTTCTGCAACCCACCATACAAAGTTCCCCAATCTGATTGGCAACCGTAGAGTTTTAACTTTCTCAGGCATTTCTGCCGTTTGTATTCGACGTTCACCTTAACCTGAGGAGAAGCACGTGAGAGAGAAGGGGGCCGTGTCCAGCAGTGGACCGATACGGCTTTCAACGTACCGCAAAGTAACCTGTATATTATTAGATATGAGACAACCTGACTGAATGATATTCTCATCTTACCGATTGTAAAATTTAGACTTCTTTAATGATCAAAGAAGGGCGCATGTGCCCATTTATAAAAACTACTGTAAAAATAACACAACAATTCAGAATCTAATGAAAAACTTACAAGACTGAAAATGATGTAGGTCGTGAGCTTCTATTTTCTCTACGTCTTACTGTATTAACATTGTAAATATTATTTATTTCTTATAATAGAAATTATTTGGAGTCGGTCTAGTCCGGAATCCCTAAACACTGATTTTTTATTTAAATACTGGTCTCTACGAAACTCTAGCCGATATTATGTAAGCTATATTAGCTTGTTAGATTTTATGAGATATGTACATACTGCGCGGCTAAGCAACGCTCTGTAGTTTGTGTTTTTTTTCTCATATCCATCTCATACTAACCCGCGAGCTCCCCCCCCCCCTCCCGGAACCGCTTTCACATTACTTCAGGGGGGTGCGGGCGTCCCTTATACACTAAGCATTCATGCAACATGCACCCTAGACTTATCTAAGCGAAATGCGGTCGCTCCAGCGGGTATTCGAACGTCCCAGCGGATCGACTACATTTCGCTGTGACCTCGAGTGGCAACGCGTTCTCGCAGTTCTCCACCGAGGCCCCCTTCAACCTCTGTAGTTTCAAATTTTAACTGAAATGTTTACTTTTTAAAAAATATTAGAATTAGACCAATACTAGCACTTATTTAATACGAACAGTGGCGTAGAACCCACGCATGTTACCGATCTACTGCATTCAGTGGCAGCTGAAAATGTAGAGCTCCGCTACAAAAATACTAAAGAGGCTCCTTCTATTTCCACTTATTAAATGGATTAATCAATAATAAACGGTATTGAATTAAAGTACCTACCAGATGTTTTTTTCCATGAAATTATGATGACGTACATATAATTTGTAGTCAAAACATTAATTTTACTAAAGATAGCAACTTTACAAAGGAAATGCAATAATAAAAACAAAATATTGCTTACGGTTGATATTGCAGCAAATACTATTTTTGCACTCCTATTATATATTTGCATGTTTTATGGTTCTAGATAAACAGTATTGTGCCACACGGTACGCTATATTAATAGAATGCATTGACATACATAGCCCCCAACCAATTACAATACTGTGCAAATCGTCAGAGCTTATCACGTCGTCGATTGTTTTAAACAGTGCTTAATAAATAAGAAGTACATTGAGAAGAGCCAACAGTACTAAAGCTGTTGGATTGCATTCGACATCATTTCGTTACATAACCTCAAACTGTCCCCTTGTTGTTGTTCTAAATCTCATGCCTTTAAAGCTATTGTTTTGCGTAAACATTTCTAAGAATGATTCCTGCTAATTAAAAAATAATACTAACGATTTGAGATCATATTCAGCACGAATTTCGAATTTGATCTCGATTATTTAAATCTCAGCCCATCTGTCCACTACCTTATATGAATCCCGGCAAAAAACTCCTAGGAAATATTCCCCGGAAAAAATTTCGATAGAAAATCCTTGGAAAAAATCCTGTGGAAAAAAGTCTATAGGAAAACAATTTTGGGAAAAAATCCTCGGAAAAAACTCTAATGCATGCTTACCTAAATGTATGTACTTTTGCTGCCAAAAAAATTAGGTACAGCATATTTCAAATTTTTAGTATTGTGATTGAGATTTCACATTTCAATTTGACAATTTTGTAACCAACTATTTATACTGAATTATTTTTTAGGTATATACTATTAAAACATGGAAAGTTTAAAGTAATCCCTTTTATCAGCTAAAGTACAACCCTCGCTGGCGACAACAAACTAAGGGTAGTAGTAGTTTTGAAAAAAATAATTAAAAACCAAAGAAGGCTATTTTTTATTAATTTTCACATTGTCGTCTTCGTTTTGAAAAATATCGTAAAACGGATTTTACCAATGCTGCGAGGAGTGATATGGTATTAATTTGTGGAGCAACACACGTACCTTTGTGAGTATCGTTCAACACCTCAGAGATTTTGGATCCTTTGCAATGGACAGCCGCGATATTGACCGGCAACGTGAGAATCAAATACTAAATGCCGAAAAGAACATTTTGCAGGAAGTGGAAAACCAGCCGCAAATAAGTACACGACGTCTTGCTAATCAGGTAGGAGTATCCCAGTTTGTAGTCTGGCGAACTCTAAAAGAACTAGGATAACATCCATTTTATATTCAAAAAGTCCAGGCTCTGAAACCAGGAGATCTACCTCGTCGCCTTCATTTTTACGAATGGCTTCAACATAATCAGAGTGAAAATCCAAATGTTGTGGCCAATATGTTAGCTACTGATGAGGCTGGTTTCTCGCGAAATGGGGTTCATAATGCTCAAAATATTCACATTTGGAATGATGAAAATCCTAATGAAGTTCTAGAATGTCACTTACAGCAATAAGTTTCCATCAATTTCTGGATTGGAATCGTTGGAGATCATCTTATTGGTTCCTACGTTTTGCCCGGACGGTTAAATGGTAATGGTTACATCGATTATTAGGAAAATGTTGTACCAGAGTTGGTAGGGGAAGTTCCGCTACATACGCGGCAGAACATGTTTTATTTCCATGATGGCGCTCCACCTCATTACGCTGCACAAGTGACGGCTTGGATGAATAACATGTTTCCAAATCATGAGAGAGGCCGTAATTGGCCGATCTTGTGGCCCCCAAAATCGCCTGACGTAAATCCTTGTGATTCTTTTTTGTATATGGTCACATGAAGCAACTTGTTTACAGTACTCCAGTCGACATAGTTGAAGAGCTCCAGCGACGAGTTAATAACGCCGCATTGCAAATTCGTCAAAGTGCAGGACTTTTGGAACGAGTTCGGAGGTCTTGGATACACCATGCGGAAGCTTGTATTGCCAACGCTGGCATTTGGAGCACCTCCTTTAGCGCTCGGCTTTAATTGTAATATATTTTATGATTTAGTTTTTCGCAATCACAAATAAAATGTTTCGTTCGTTGTTCATCTTTCCGTCTTTTTAATTCAAATGAGCTTAGTCACCCTGTATTATGGCATTTTTGAAAAACCTCTGCAGTGTTGGTTAAATTGATATAAAATAATATCAGGCCATTTTCAACCGTTCTCCCGCTAGAGGGAGTTAATTGTCAAAAAGTGATTAAATTCAGATGCTTGTAATGGCCAACCTAATTTCATATTAGATCAGGTTTTCAGTTTTCTTTAAATTTTCCCAAACTTTAACAAACCGTAATATTTTGGATACTATACTCGTTGTTTCTAAGTAACTTGTATTTTTTACATGTAATAGGACCGCGTTTTTCTGTTTAAACAGTGATAGTGTATAAACAGATAAAATAATACAGTTTCGGGTAGAACTTTACTACGGTATTAGGTAGAATGTAAACAAAGAAAATTATAATTTTCGGAATGTCTTGGTTTCTAGTAATAAATTCAGGAAGTATATTTTATACTTTTGCTACACCTTTTATAATACAATAGATTTACTCGTCCTTTTTATTGATTAATTTTTACAGTTACTTATTCTAACGGTAAAATCAAAAATAACCCAACTTGCTGAAAACCACGCTGCAAGAATATTAATAACTAGGTCGTGGCTGCTAAGCTGGAAATTTACGGCAGTTGCAGAACTGCCGCAACAACAACAAAAGTTGGGGTAAGACAGCGTAAATTTGGCAAAAGTGTAGGCCAGAAAGTGCAAATGTGTGCCAACCCTTTACACCCTGAGTCACCCACTCATTATATGGACGCCCTTATGGGAGAAGTAAATAATAACGGAAATGCGCCAGCAGGGATCATCCGGCCTACCACAATTCTTCCTCTTCCGCAAATCTGGACATATGAAGTGTTAGGGTGGATTTCACCCCTTTTAACCCATTTCTCATCGTTCCGGTTGCAATGTGTATGCAATAATTTGAGGGAGACAGAATGCGTATAAATGCGACACCTAACTGTAGTTAGACAGCAGGGAAATTTATCTGTTAAAGTTTATTCAACAAAAATATTTTAAGCGGACCTAAAATTAGCAGCAACCTTGAAATACTGTGAAGGTCAAAATTGGGCTTCGCAAATTTGGCTTTAAAGGGGTACTGACTTGACAATCGACGAAAACAATCCAGAATGAGATAATACTCTTTGGTTTATGACTGGATTTTAGAGATCTAACGGTACATTCAGCCAGTCAAACAAATACCGTTTCAGCTACTTGCAAAAATGGTTGTAATTTATGCAAAAGCCGAGAATCCGTAACTTTACCCAAAAGCAGGTAGTTTGGGTACACTTCCAGCGTGGGAAAATAGACAAAAAACATATTTTTATTGCGTCAGTAAACCAACCAATCAAACATAAGACGGTTTCTAAATTTGCCAAAAAATATATTTGTTTTATTGATTCCGAAAATGATGGTGCTTTAAAATAGGGCACAAAAATAGCCCGTCAAAAGGTAAAAAAATGGATAACTTTCTTCGACATCTTCCCATATTTACAAATTTTTGTACACCGTCTAAATTAGTATGTTCAAGTTAAAAATTCTTGAAATGGAATTTCGTGAACTCTTCCGCTGTTATAAATTTTTGAAGCCTTTAGCATAATCTGATACAGTTTTAAAGTCATTTAAAAACAAATATTTTTTTGATATACATATTCTCAATTTTTATACACATGAACCATAAAGGCTTCTAAATTTGATTGTAGGGAAAAATCCATTGAAAAAATCCACAGAAGATAAATCCAGGAATAAAAATCCATGGAAAAAATCCTTAAGAAAAAAATCCAGGAAAAAAATCCAAACTTTTCATTTCGCTTCACGTTTCTTTAAAATATTTGTGTAAAATTCAGTCCATTATTAGATGGATTATTATCGGAAGAAACTTAGAAGGAGACAGTTTTTGCTTAAACAACTAGTAAATATTTGATTTTCATTAGATAGAACAGAAATAACTTAGGTAAGAATTTAAAGTAATTAGTACAGACCATAATTAGATGAATTATCAGAAAGAACTTAGAAGACAACAGTCTTTAATTAGACAACTAGTAAATATTAGATTAACATTAAATAGAACCAAAATAGCTTAGCTAAGAATTTAAAGTAATTAGTACAAATGATTATTAAATGGAATGTGTTTCTCCTGGAAAGATTAAAAATCCTTAAGAAAAGGGATTTATAAACTTGTGACGGGTGTGTTTAGTTAGTTACCAATCTTCCTTACTACCGTGTACAACATTTTTATAATATTTTGTTTGGAAATGTGGAAATAATTACTTAGAATAAAGGCAAACAGAAAATATGTTTGAATGGTTACATGTATGTTAAACATATTGACTGTAAATCTTATATACGATGTATATATGCAAAAACTTCATCCCTTAAATGTGGAGCCATCTTGATAAATACACTAGATATCACTAATCCTGTTGTGGACAAAGACCACAATCATCCTGCGGATTCTGAAAATGTCAAAGTGTTGATGTGTATGGAGACCATGAATGCGGTAGCTAAAAATAGTGCAGCAGCTCCTGCTGAAATTTTTGCCGAAGGGGTTTCCACCTTGGACAATGATACCAACGTCCGTATGCCATTAGAAGATCAGGCCAAAAGAACGTTGAGAAACCAGAAAATTAAAAATAAATCAAGGACTTCAAATGCACTTACGGAGTTCCGACTAGAGGGTATTATTTTTTTTTTTGGTAGTTTTACTTTCCCATACTATAAGTATAACAACGGACCTAATTCTGAGGAAAGAATTATTATATACGCCAGCGTTTTTCAGTTTCGTATTAGCGCTTTATTTCCACAGCACAAACTGAACGCATTTCTTTCTTTGTTAGTTGCTTGCAGATTCATATTTCCGACAAAGACGTATGTCGTAGTGACATTTGCGCAAGAAACAACACCAACACTGTACGTGTGACGTATTCTGTCGGCTGACACGTTTAGCAGAAAGAAGCAGAGATACTTGAAGAATGTCGTGCTGATGCAACCAAACGTCACTACTTAAGTCTGTTTCCAGCAGTATTTAAAATGTTTTTATGCGTTTATTCCAACTGCTTGTGGGCATTTTTTCTATCAATCGGCTATGGTAAGAAGTGTTGTCAAGGACAATTAAAGAAGGTTC
This sequence comes from Limonius californicus, assembly GCA_014611495.1. Lineage (NCBI taxonomy): Eukaryota > Metazoa > Arthropoda > Insecta > Coleoptera > Elateridae > Limonius > Limonius californicus. The sequence goes on from JABXWE010029563.1 coordinate 7,071, forward strand.
TCGCAAATTAAACAGAAGTTGTTTTTGAATCCATTTTTCAAAAATTTCCGCGTCCATGTTATCTTAGTAGTCTGATGATTTTGAATTGGCAGAAAAAATACAGCTGCTGTTTTCAATAAATCCATTGTGATTGCCAGCATGCAAATCATATACCTTTTTTCTTCTGATGCTGAATCGGGCCTTTTTACACCTTTCGGTGTATCGCCTTGCCAAGAGCGTTTGTTGGATCCTTTTGCAAAAATCCAGGTCTCGTCCAAAAACACTACAGGTAAAGGCGATGATGAATTTGTATTATCAATATATTTTTTTAAAGGCCGTTCGCAATGCCACCACACTAGCTTTTTCACGTAGTGCTCTACGGTTGCATTCTTTCTTGAATTTAAAACCAATACATTGTAAGAGTTTCCTAATCGTTGATATTGCAGCATTTAGAATTTGTTTGTCTTTCAAATTTTGTTGTACTGTTTTTAAAGTGACTGGCTTTTTTTCAACGTACATTCTGTACACTACAACTCTAACTGTCATTTTTAATGTTTCGGGCATATCTTCAGTTTTTAACTTTTTTCTGGAGCTGTGCACTTTTTTTATTAATGGCAGGTTATCTTTCCTTTGCTGCACTATTTTCCGTATGGTGGGTAAACTTATTTTTAATGCATCTGCAACTCGTTCTCGAACCACTACAACGTCGCGTAATGGGCCAAAATTGTTATTTTCGCGCGTAAAATAATCGAATAGATTTAACACAAACTGTTGAAACTGCGTATTCAAGAAATTTCCGGACATTTCTAACAGCGTTTTCTTTTTAGATTAGCTAAACACCAACTAACATCCAATGTTGAACTGGCTGTTCATAACAATAGTGCTACGAATATTAGTGAAAATTTGGGACTTGTAAAAGACAATTTAATTTAAGATTTTTAGAATAGCACTTAAGTTAGATAGAAAATACCCTTGGTGTGCAATTAAGCCAAACTGCGCTTTTGTAGACCCTCAATAGTTTTTACACATCTGGTTGTCATAATTTTGACCAGATCTGGGACGGGGTTGACAAAGGCTTCGACATTGTCGTCGAAATATTTCCCAGCAAAAACAAAGGTTCCCCAAGTGTATAAAATAAAATATTGCCGTATAAACCTCCAAAACATTTTAAATACTGCCGAAAACAGATTTAAGTAGTGACATTTGGCTGCATCAGCACGACATTCTTCAAGTATCTCTGTTTCTTTCTACTAAACGTTAGAATACGTCACACGTACAGTGTTGGAGTTGTTTCTTTCGCAGATGTCACTACGACATACGTCTTTGTTGGAAATATGAATCTGCAAGCAACTAACAAAGACAGAAATGCGTTCAGTTTGTGCTGTGCAAATAAAGCGCTTATCTGAAACTGAAAAATGCTCGTCGTAAGAACTATAGCAAGCAATACTATTATATCATTTATATTACACTGTGCTTATTTACCGAACTCTTGCAATACAACCTGTATATTTCGGTATGAATTGGTAAACCAATTACCACAATAATAATCCGATGGAAGGAAATACGCAGTTGTGTTTTATAAATATCCACACATTTTACGGTTTACATTCATTTGAAGATGTTATATATTAAGGGTGTCCTAAACGACATATTTGTGTTCCCGGATGTTAAACAACACATGCGTGGACAGCGATTTTCATCACCTCAGGAAGCTGTTGAAGCCTTCAAAAACTATGTTTTTGAGATACCAACGTCAGAGTGGAGAAAATGTGTTATGTACGTTTAAGAACGTGCCGCTTCGTAGGAATGAATATCGTTGTTTTAATTGAAGTTTTATTTTGGGTTACCGTTTCACTATTTTGTTTTGTCTTTCGAAGCTCGAGATATGTTAATAGTTTCCTTGTGTTAAAATCGCAAGCTCTTGTTTTCTTCCACGTTCGACCTCGAACGCTTCCTGGAACTCGTGTGTTAAACAAATTCCTTCTAGAATTTCTTGCGTAACATTTCAAAATGTGGTGCAATATCTTCTGGGAGAAGTGAGGTCCCGTTGCCTTTTTAGGTTAGTCAGCCTTAGATCTCCGCCAGACTCCGGTCTTCGAAAATACGATCAATCGAGGGCCGTTACGAAAGTGGAAGCCAGACCTTCGAGATTGACGGACGTGACTTGGAAGATAGGTTTTCTTTTTTTTTGCGGCGCCTCTGTAAGTTTTTCGTATTACCGTGTGCTGTGGAGCATAATCAAATCGACTTAAAAGTCGGATAAAGAATAACAGAAGGCTCGCTTTGGTGCTGGACAATTTTGAGTTAATTGCTCCTGTCGAATTCAGTTCGTATCTATGTGAAATGAAAAGAAAAGAAAGGAAATTGTACAAGTGTTTTACCAGAATTTGGTTCGTTCCCGTCGTCCGAAAACGTCTCGCTTCTGTCCCCACGTCATCTGACCTAGTTGAAAGCAACTCGGCCCTCTACAGGGGCGTAGCAACTACATCTTGTCTCAACGCTGCCCCGAAGAACACTGTTCTCCGGCCCTTTATAGTTTTTCGACCCTACAGCTGGAAATCGCCGTTATATGTGCCTGTCTCCTCTGAACTTTAAGGTAAAACAGACCAGTTTTTTTGTGTGTGGTGAAACGAAACTTGCGCGCGACTTGCAAAATTTAGCGGATTTAAACTTTGTCTTGTTAAACCCAAAAAAGCGACCTTCAGTCAAAAATCTTTTATTTGCACGAAAAATTGAAAAAAGAAACTTTGTTTATGCTGTGTTTTCCTGTAAACTACGCCATTGACCACACAGATACATCATAGTAGAAATAATGTGAGTCAACGGCGGCGTTTCCTGAACGTTCAAGGATTTTAATTGTAATTGTAATTCAAACTTCGGCGTTGTAACTCTTGTCATTTTTTTGTTGTACCATCGTTACTAAGAGTTTCATTATATGTGTTTTAAAATTTACTGCCTCTTTT
>JABXWE010029568.1:0-14971 GCA_014611495.1 Limonius californicus
TAAAAGTCGAAAAATCGAACTTTTGTTTATAACTCGAAAACAAAAGACGATAGCAAATTTTTGTTTCCGCCAATGAATTTGTCTCAAAAAAAGAGATCGAAAATGTGACTTCCATTTTTTTGTATCTCCTGTAGTTACCGAGTTCCCCTATACAAACATCGAAATTTGCCCACCCTGTACAGAATACATAGGCAACCAATGGAATATCTACGCTAGGGAAAGAATAACTAGGCAATATATAGAACACCTAGGCAATGTATGGAATACTTAAACAATGTATAGAATACCTAAGCAATAAATAAAACACCTAGGCAATGTACAGAATACCTAGGCAACCAATGGAATATCTATGCTAGGTATAGAATAACTACGCAATATATAGAATACCTAGACAACATATACAATACCTAGGCAATGTTCAGAATTCCTAGGCAATGTATAGAACACCTAGGCAATGTATATGATACTTAGGCAATAAACAGAATACCTAAACAATGTACAGATTGCCTAGAATATCTACGCAAGGTATAGAATAAGAGTAGCTAAACTATGAAATAAATCAATCACATAGTACACTTTGCCTATGTAGTCTGCAGAATGCCAGATTAAATAATTCAAACAAATCTAGCTCACACGACACACATTGTTACTACTAATAATTTATAGTACCTAAAGTATTTATTACAATTTAGGTACCTAAACATAAATTTTATGTAATCTATAAGCTACAGAAACTAATCATATCAAATGTTTTGAGAATTAAGAGAAGTTTTGTATTAAACTTTTACTTAAAATCAACAACAACAAAAAGTTCTAGGCATTTTATATTCCCTAAGCATTCCATAGCATGCCAAAATATCATAGTTTGTGGGTAATATAATTACATTAAAAGTGAAGGTGCTTAACTCCTACTATGCCGCGGATTTATTTGATTAGACCAGTGGATGTCATTGGGAGAGCAGGACCCAAAAACATACCAACCAAAAGTAAAAATAATAGGGAACATTCGTATAATTAACTTAGATCCTGTCCAGAGAAATTAAGTTAAAACCATCACCATAACCTTTTATCTTTTTAAAATAATTAATAAATAATGCATATCAATAAAAAAAAAATAAAAATTTGAGATTAGAGTCGAACATTTCTAGAAAATATCGGAAATATAGAGATCAAAGTCCAAATAAATATTAAAATATCAAAGTTACCCTTGTAAAGATTGTTTCACACTTAGAGTGCAGTACGAGCGGTATAGGCAATGCTTTTTAGATAGCTCAAAAATGCACAGCGATGCCGCTACACACATATTATACTGTATTTGGTGGTTTGACGTAACGAACTCCAGAGGTCCTCAAACAGCATTAATATATTGAAAGCAAATACATTCGTATGCAACAAAAATGGAATTACTGTTCCCCTTTTATTCACATTAAATAACATATTATTAGATAAATGGTAGTTAAATAAGCACACTAATTGCTTAAGAAAATTACAAAGAATCCCACAAATTATTTTTGTTTTGTTTATTTTCATGGTATTTATTGGGTATTATTAATATTGCATTAGGAATGCAATTAAGCAAATCAAGTACTTTTCAGTGACCATCAGTGCAATATTATTAATAGATCCCTAATAGTTTGGATGTTAGTAAGTAAATTTTAATGATGTCTTTACTTTATGTAACTTATTGGTAGATGCAAACGATCTTTTCATTTTCTGCGAATAAGTAGAAGTTTCCTTTTGTGTTAAATTTGAGATATGATTCAGTTTATTTGCAAACATGGATGGAATCACCAAATTGAAAACGGGTCAAACATTAGGCTTACGTGAAAAACAGTTATTGGTAAATACACTGAATTATAATTTAAACAATGGGATGCGTAATAAATTCCCATAAAATAAAAACTGAAAGTAATCACGTTTTAAACGACGAAATGAAATGAAATATTTTATGCTACGTTGAATAATAATAATTAAAAAAGTTTGCCATCGCCGGGAATTGAACTCGGATCAACTGCTTGGAAGGCAGCTATGCTGACCATTACACCATTTTGCCGCTTATGTGTGTTTTGTACAAAAGAAATATAACGTGCACGGACCTTACGGAAACATCCTGTCGATTTTTATATTTAATAAATAAATCATCATCTGCGTTCTATATACCTACAAGGTGAAATACTTATTTAGTATAAACACTGCATCAACATAACCTTCATACTCAAATAATTCACAACTATAGTGACGTTTATTTGTGATTTTTAGTTGTCGGTATAGTTGGTTGCCTACACAATAGGCGAAATTGACGCGTTTCTTTTAAAAGTATACATAGGCTATGTATACTATAAAGAAAAATTCCCTGTATATTTTGAAGAAGATTACTTAAAACGTGAATTGTTAGAAGTAGTGAATGAATACAAAAACCAGCTTAATGGGTACATCATCGAAGAAATTGCCAAAAAGCATGATGTAAAAATACTCTGGTTACCCCCATATCACTGTGAGTTAAATCCCATCGAAATGGCATGGAACCAAGTTAAAGGGTGGGTTGCTCGAAAAATGCCACATTCAAAGACGCTGATATTCGAAATTTAATTAAGGATGCTTATGAAAATGTTACACCAGAAAATTGGACAAATTACGTAAACCACACACAGAAGATAGAAGAGAAAATGTGGATAGTGGATAATATCATGGATAACGTACAACCACTTATTATAAAAATAAACAGCGGTGATAGTGACACTGAAATAGAAAGTGATAGTGATGTCGAATGAGTTGAACTTTACTGTTTGTGCACTTTTATTTACAAATGTTATACCGTTCTTAAATCTACTGTAATTATAATTTTTCCTTTTTGTTTGCTCTTGTTTGCAATTTATTAAACATAACTTTTCAGTTTTTTTATTTTCTACTGTATTTTTTCTATAAAAATGACCTACTAATTTATTTGCAATTAATTAATGGATTCACACTTCGGGTATTTATATTTTGATTGAATGTTTGAATGCCACTGTTAAAAGTCAAGATGGTGTTTAAGCGGTATACAATGGCACTATAAGGGTGTAAGTGAGGGATTATAGGTTTAACAGCTAATGGTTCTGTTGCCCGAACAAACAGTTTTTAGAATATATCTGACAACACCGATACCCGCGAGCCCAATGTTGCACTCTAAGCATGAAATAATCAATAGGCTTCTATGGCAATATATCCCCTAACTCATAAAAATTATCATTTTATCAAGTTTATTAAAATCAAGCTAAAGCAGACTTTGTAAAATATAATTGAAATTTGAAACCTACAAACAATTGTTTTGATTCCATGACCTACAGTAAAAAAGTTTCTTTCATACATTTTTCATAATTTCAGAATGCTAGCCTGTAATTATTTAGACACATAGAAATCAAAAAAAAAAAAACTCTACCAAGTTGAATACGAACAAATGCTGCCATAAAAAAATAGTTATCATCAGATTGTGGACAACAGTCCCCATTTAATAATATACATGATTTATCAAAGCGAAACGAACAAATAAACCAGCTATATCCTTGTGCGGTTTTTATAATACAAACTGTGTATTCTAAGATTTCAATGGGAATAAGTTAAATCTGAGTATATAGTAATTTTATAAATGTTGTGATTTAATTAGTAATAGTTTACACAATCCCACTTTAAGGTATCATCTTTTTGGATATTCAGCGATTTCTCATAAATCAGAATTAAAGTTAAAATCTAAATTAATGACAATGTGATGGTATAATCATATTCGCATCGATCCTTATGAAAATGTGGTTAATGAAAAGTATGTCAGACAGTCTATTATTAATCTGACATTCTTCAAACATTTCAAACTTAAAACTAACTTGCATTATCTTAACCAAGATTAGATTAATTGATTATACTATCAGGAAATCCTTTCAAATAAAATAAATAGTGAACTAGGCAAACTGTCATCTAAAAAATGTAATTTCAGAAAGATGTGAAAGATATAAAACAAAGAAGTGAGCGTGTGCAGACATTAGCAAAATTAACAAAGAAGTAGTGCAACTTACTGTGCAAAAATATATAATCAATAATCTAATCTGCTAGAAAAAGCAGTCGTGCTGATAGTAAAACTAATGATTCTTACCCATATCCCCACTGCTAGACGACTCGGTAAAGGAAGGAGTACCTTCTGTCCATGTAGGTGTGGAACCCTCTACTGAAGCAGGAGGTGTCCATGCTAAACCCCTGGAGTGACTCGAATGACCAGCACCCGAACTTCCCGATTCCACACTTAATGATGATTTATTTTCAGCACGAGATTCCAATCTAATATCGGTTATACTAGAAAATAAAAACTATCTAAATAAGAGCAAATTAATATACAATTTGTCTATAAGTCCCCAATACTCTTACCTAACAGCATCATCCCGGTATGCTTTCACACCAGTGATATGATGAGAAGAATGGTGCGACGTATGAGATCCTAACCGTGATCTGGCTGGGGTGGAAGATGGCAAAGTTGCTGATGATGCAGCAGCAGCACTTTGTTCTAACACTTCATCAAAAGTGGGAGGTGGTGTACTGCAGCAACTTGGCACTACACCTGCACATACAAAGCTACTACAGGGCTAGCCAACTTCACACAATTTCTGAAAACGCTATGCAATATTGTTTACAGATAACGAGAATGAAATTTGCCTAAAGTTAAATTAATGCAGATGAAAACTAGTGGAATGAATACGATAAAAGCGAAAAGCTATTCATAATTAAATCTAAAAATGCATCAAGTATACAAAAAATAGCTACAATATAAAAAAAAATAATAAACTGGAAAGGAGTAATTGGTTAATCAATTAATTACACAACAAAACTGATCAAATATATGAAATAATTAATATTTGAGTTTTCTTGTACTTAGATGATTATATGGTTTATAACAATTTTCAGCTATTTACTATTTTGACGATTCGACATTTGCTACTGTAATAATTCGTAATAAAATTAATAATATTAATTCAAGGTCAGATGAATATGAATAAAACTTGATTTAACAATTTGATCAACGAATTTGTATATTTAACATAAAATCATCTTAGATATTATGCAAAGAAACCACTTTAATAAAGTAAAAATTTAAAGCAAACCCAAGAAGCATAATAATCCATAGCGACAGAATAATAAGTACATTATCCAAGCATATTCACTAAGAAGAATTCAAGACAAGCTTACTAATACATTTTTTTAGACTAAATCTTCAATATCATATTCCACTTGGCATTCACTAATGTGGATGAAAGGAATGCTAACTTGTTTGATTAAATTGTTGGATTTAAAATTTAGAGCATTTTCATTTTTTTTACTACAAAGTGTAAATCCATTTGCATCATCTTTTGCAAAATCTAAATTTCTACAAATGCCTTCTGCATATATGGTGAAGTCCTTTACATGAGTAGTCCTTTCTAAATTTTCACGACTTTTAAAATTGTCTTCTGCTGAAGTGTTTACATTTCTCTCAATATGTACAGCTTTACTAAGGCCACAGTCCCCAAATGTAGAGTTATTAGAATATTTTATATGATAAGGAACAGTGTCTTTATTAGTAACAACATAAGTAGATGTACATGGAAATGTTTTAAAATCTCTTTTAGGAAAATAATGCAACCAACCTTTACGATTCTTAATAACTGATAGAGAGTGCCTTCTATATCTTAAAGAATTCAATGCGTCTTTTGCAGTAAAACTATGCAACTTTTTACTGGTTGTTCTGCTGCTGTCATTACTAAAGGGCAAGTGATCTTTAGATTTAGCGTAATATTCATGCATGAGCTTAGGATCTTTAGGCACATGCACTTGAACACCATGCAGACACTCATACTCTTGTTCAAGGTCACCTTTGCCGCTGATTCCACCCTTTTTGACTTTCGGGGTTCCTCGAGGAGGAACAGGTGGTGGCACTTTAGGTTTAAATTCACAATTATTAGAGGAATGGCGCCCAACCAGTACAGAAGGATATGAGGATGTGGGAGGAGAACTAAGGGGAGCAGGAGTAGTAGACGGGGTTGATGGAATTGATGATGGGGAACATACTTTCACAGGCATCGTTTCAGTGGGTGTAACTAAAAGGGAATGTGTAAACAATAGGGATGTGTCAGGATCATTATCAAGATGATTGCAGTCCAAGCGTAGACAGCATGAAAGAGAAAATGAGAAAACAATAAGCAACATTGATAGAAGAACTACTGTAGCTATTGTCAAGACACAGTGACATGAAACAATGTTCACATGTTCACAATGTGGTTTACACTGATAACAATGAAGTGTGAAATAAGACATTTTCATATTCGACTTGGAGCTTAACTAAAAGTTGACACAGAATTAAAAAGAATTTGATTCTCTGACTCTAGTATGAAAAAACTTCCAATTTGCCTCTTTTTAAAATAAACAATTATTAAATGATAGAAATAGACATTTACCTAGCTTTCTACTAATCTGCACTAAGGCAAAAATCTTTTTTGTGAGTAAAATACAAAAAAATATTTAAAACAAACTCAATCTCAGGGCTGTATTGCAGTGTATATGCATATATCAGTTTTTTATCCTTAAATGTGTATTATTCTAAATACATAAATTATAAACAATGCAGTGGTGCAGCAGCACACAGTTATAGTAGAACTATGACTTTTGCGTAACCCTATATCTCCACATGAAGCATGTAATCCCTCAAACAGCGAATCTTCAGTTTCATTCCACTTCCGTAGGCTTGTACTTGTAGAACTGCATTACATTTTAGAAATTATGCAACTTGGAATATGCATACAGTACTACCGAAACCCATTCTTACAATTCTGTAAGTATATATGCAACTAAAACATATACAATTCAGTTTTATAAATCCTTGACGATCTATTATAGTCCTAATTTATTATAAATATACTAAACCATACACAATCAGTAAAAGTTATAAATAGAAACTGTATCATTATATCCTTCAAAATATTTTAAATGAATTAATCGAAGCCAAAATCAAGATTTGGAAATTAAACGTAGAATTAGAATGGGCTGGGCAGCCTATGAGAAATTAAGTAATATAATGAAAACAAACATCCCTTTAAAATTTAAAGCAGACATATACAACGTGTGCATACTCCCAGCGACCATCTACGGGGCAGAAACATGGGTACTAACCAAGAAAAACATGACTAAAATGCAAGTACATCAGAGAGCAGTCGAACGAAGAATATTAGGCATTACATTAAAAGATAGAAAAACGAACCAATGGATACGTGAAAAAACAAAAGTCGAAGATATATCAAGAAGAATAAACACATTAAAATGGAACTGGGCGGGCCACGTGGCAAGATCGACGAAGTGGCGACCCTAGGGAGAAAGAAGAAGCGTGGGAAGACCTCAACAACGATGGGGAGATGATATAAAGAGAGCTGGAGGTTTTAATTGGTACAACACAGCACAGAATCGAGAAAGATGGAAGCATATGAGAGAGGCCTATACCCAAACATGGGTAGAAAACGGCTAGAAGAAGAAGAAGAAGAAGAATCGAAGCCACCATGTGACTGTAAGAAGAAGAAATGTAAAGAGATATTTAAAGAAACTGCTAAACAAACAATTGGAATGCAAAAGACGAAACAAAAACCATAAATGTCTAAAAATACCTGGGACAAAATAGAGAAAAGAAAGCAAAGAAGGCAAGAGATATTGACAGCTAGAGACGTAGCCAAGAAAACAGAAGCGGAAACTAGATATAAAGAGGAAGATAAAGAAGTGAAAAGAAGTGCACGAAGGGAAAAAAGAAAATACCAGGAAAATGTACTAAAAGGGGAAGAAGCAGCAAAAAATCATGACCTTAAAATGTTGTATAATGCTACAAAGAAATTAAGTGGAAAAAGAACTAATACCATGACACAAATAAAAGACAAAGACAGTAAAATCTTAAAGAAAGAAGAACAGGTAATGAATAGACAGATTGAGTATTTTTGGTGAAACATAACAAAATCTATTGCAAGATGAAGAAATGGAGGAGGAAGAAAATCAGCCGATGATGGATATAAAACCTACCGATTTTACAAGAGAAGAAGTGCAGACAGCCATTCAACACCTAAAACACGGGAAGGCGATGGGAATAAACGGAATACCTTGCGGAGTTATTAACTGCCAATACAGAAACATCGACAGATATACTAATTGGGTTGCTAAACAAAGTGTGGAATCAAAAACGATGCCAGAAGAGTGGCAACAAAGAATAATAGTGAAAATACAAAAAAAAAGGTTTCAAACCAAGCGTGAAAACTGGCGTATAACATTACTGAGTGTGATTAGTAAGATAATGATGAAATTAATATTAGAGCGAATGAAAACAAAAATTGATGTGAGAATAAGACAGAATCAGGCAGCATTTCGAACGAGACGAGCATCTACGGATCATATTGCAACCTTGAGGGTTATAATAGAACAAACACTCAAATGGCACAATAAAATACATATTAATTTCCTGAATTTCGAAAAAGTCTTCGATCGGGTAGGCAGAGACAAAATGTGGATAATACTGGAAAAATATGGAGTTCCACCGAAATACATACATACAACGTAATTAAACTATTTCACTAAAATTATTCAGCACAATTACTACACAATGGGAAACTTACAAAGAAAATAGAGATAGAAAGTGGAGTCCGGCAAAAATGCGTTCTGTCGCCTACACTATTCGTTATATTGATAGACTGTATTATAATAAGGACAAAAACAAAACAAAACAGGCATAAGGTGGAACATTTTTAAGCAGTTCGAGGATCTAGAGTTCGCAGATGACATATGTTTGCTACCCGAAAAAAGGCAAAATACGCAAAAGACAACCGAAAAAATAGCTAAAGAAGCCAAAAGAATAGGAATGAACATAAATGTGAAAAAATCAAAAATAATAATAAGATCAATACATCAAGAGAAATGGGAATCTATGTAAATGGAGAAGAAATAGAGAATGTTGGAAAAATTAATTATTTGGGAAGTATACCAGATAATACAACTCAACCCAATTTTGTGGAGGTACAAGATCAGGAAATAAACAAAAACATCTATATTCAAAACCATTATACAAAGCATAGTGGCCTACGGCTCTGAATCCTGGAAATTAAATAAAAGAAGCAAAGATAGGATAAAAGCTGTGGAGATGAAATTTTGGAGGAGGAGTTGTGGTGTCTCAAAGTTGCAACGAATCAGAAACGAGGAAATACAAGGAAGGAAGTAGAAGACTCCCTCGTCGATACAATTGAAACAAAATGGCTAATCTGGTACGGACATTTAAGAAGAATGGAAGAAAATAGGTAGCCTAAGAAAATATGGGAGTGGGTTCCTCCGACACACAGAAAACGAGGAAAACTGCAAAGAACTTGGCGAGACGGGGAGAGGGAGACTGGCGAGACAGACATTACTGGCGTATGGGATGCGAAAGACGGCCACGGCTGTAAAAGAACTCGCTATATATATACATATACTAGATAATAAAGACAAAATAGACGTTGAAAAGACAATAAATAAAGCAAGAATCGTGTCTCACACATTAAAAAATATTTGGAAATCGAGACAGCTAATAACTAAAACAAAAATTAGGATATTTAATACAAATGTAAAAAGTGTTGTACGGGTCTGAAACCTGGATAATAACTAAAAAAAGTATAAATAAAGCGCAAGTTTTCATCAACAAATGTCTTAGAAGGATAATTGGAATGTACTCGCCAAACCAAGTAACTTAAGTAGAATTATGGAGGAAGACAAATCAAGAACCTATAAGCAAAACCATCCAACGAAGAAAATGGAAATGGATTGGCTGTAGGCTCCTATATTAAGGAGGAAAGACGATATTGCCAACCAACCACTTGAATGTAACCTGACCAGAAATAGGAAAATTGGAAGACCGACAGAAACCTGGAAAAGAAGTGTAGATAAAAAGTTAGAGGAAAATAAGTTGACGTACGAAGAGATAAAAGTTGAAGCAAAAAATTGAGAAAATTGGAAGAGGATAGTAGAATCCCTACGCTCCGATTGGAGCAATGAGGATTAACTAACTAACCATGTGACTGACCAAAAAGAAGGTTATGAGTCATAAGCTCATAAGCTCAAATTTATCACAGAGGAATTCACCTCCATAAATTGCTATGTCAAACGGTAAAAGCACGGTAAAAATACCTCTAGAGGTTCAGATATGCAAGTAAATGTTTGTTGGGCTAATGTCTTGATGTAAACTGAATTATTTTAATATTAGCTAAGAATTAATAGTCTTCAACTAAATAGCATTAATTTGAAAAATCAGTCAAGCGACAATTTTTTGTCAAATTTACATCATATCATAACGACAGCCTTCTACAGCCACTTGCATGCTTGTTCAATTACATACACAATTTTCTTAAGGTTTATTAATGTGTAGTAAATTATAGATAGCAATGCATGATCAATATTACATTAATTCTCAAATTACATTATTTTAAAGCAAGTAACAGAGTAGGGCTTTTATTTTCCGTATTTACAACAAAACATTCATGCTCAAGAAATTCGTAGATTAAAAAATTAACAGAACCAAAAATACAAATACATTTTAAAAATTACAAATTATAAACAAGGTGTTGAAAATGAAGTGTAAAATATTTTAAAGGTGGATAGTATGGTTGAATATACATCGAAGTCTTAATAAACTTAGATCATATTTATCACATTTATGTTAAAAATCCCATTGAATGTTAAGTATTATTATTTTCAATTAAATTAAACATTCAAAATGTCCCCTTCACTATCAATACACCTCTAGAAGGTTCTTAATGGCAAGGCATGCTTCCTCTACTCATGCCCACAATTCTTTTGCATTGTCTATAGGTTCTGCAAAAATTAGCATTTTAAAGTAGCCCCAGGCAACTGAAAGATGTAACCTAGGCCCAAGATAATAAAAACAGTACGTTTGTTTGAGCAGAAATTGAATAAATATAAAAGAACTTTAATTTAACAAGCAGTACAAAATTGAAAATATCTCAAAAATGCCTCATTTTTACACCCATCTTTATTAGCATTTCCGCTTAGAACTATACTGTATGCCCTAAAAACATGTTACACTTTTTTTTCAACTACCTATATAACCGATCTCAAAATTACTACATTTACTCATACAGTCTATAAAAAATACAAATTATCTTGAAAAATCCACATGCATTGTACAATATTGTTTCGTTAAGTTTGGATTGAAGGATATATCACACACTTTTAATTGGCAGTTTTATGTTTTTCATTAGTTGAATGAAACTTCAGGAACCGAGGAAAAAATTGTAAATTTTTACAAAAATAATTGTACTAATGGGTCTCCTGATTAATGACTTTGTGGATAAATATTATAAGAATATTAAAAGTATTGAAAATACTGTAAATCTTAATAAAAGCTAAATTACACACAGGGTAATATGCTTACTCATTAAAGAAAATTCTTACAGAAGTTCTTGGGGTCATTTTTTATTTATAAATTACCTCTTAAACCTCATGCAAGAGTGGCAAGCAAGGACACTACCCTGCACTGATTTCTTCTTTATTATAAAATTTTTAATAAGCTTTACACGTTGATGGGATATTTAATAACAATGTCTTAATTAATAATGCATGTTGTCCGTAAATATCATTATAGACAATTAGTAAATTGTTAAGTAATTGTTTTAAATATACTTTAAAATAAATACTACTAACTGTTTTTTTTTTTTATTAAGGCTTTGCTATCGTGCATTCAAGGAGCTGAACTACTATGTTGATATTAGGATCCGGGAATTGTAACACCGATCTTGATCAAATGTGCAAGCACCAAGCTATGACAAGCAACGATACCAACTGCTTACCTCTGAGCATTTCCTTTTTGAAAAACGAATATCTAACCTAACTTTCTGCTTTAGATTTTCAAGGCGTTCTAGGTATTATTTGAAATATCTAACCTCCTAATCTTTTACTTTCGATTTTCAAGGCGTTTTAGGCGTTATTACGATTATGTTGCGAGCGATTGTGAATTGTGAGCTAAAATAAAGTATACTTACAAAGTGTTTAGTTTTATAATCTAGTTGATATTATTGTGTTTGTGTTGCTGCATATTTAATTATCTTTTACTTGATTAATGAGTATTGCAATTTGGTTTGGACTTTTTTTATGTATGCGCAGGTTTCTTTTATATCTATGTAGGGGAACGGGGGGCAAAACCGGGTACTGAGGCACAACCGGGTACTCTAATTTTTGTAACTTAGGGTGGTCCCATCTATGAGCCAATGCGTCAAGTTGTTCCTTAGACTCCCACCAGTATGCAGTAGAATTCTGAACTGAATAGTATTCGGTGTTAGTGAGTTACTGGTTTATAACCGTTATAGTAGGTATTTGATGTTATTTTCGGTATTTTTGATTCTTTGTACAATCTACTAACAACTCAGTTGATGGAATTCATATTGCTGTAGTACGAAACCCTGTTATTTAACAGCATTTGTGTTGGAAAAGTTTCTCATTATAGGTTATGATTCAAGTTGTGCATGTGTGTTTGTTGTTGGCTTGCGTTTGGAGAAAAACCGGATGGGGCATAAGCGGGTTATGCCCCAACTATTGAATTCATCAATACCTAGTAGATTGTTTTATTTCTTCAACCGATGCTACACCTAATACGTATTGTTTTTGATACGAGTTCAGAGGAGAAACAAAAGGCGATCACATATTATATGTTTATTGTAAATGACTCCACGTCATCCAGAAATGAAGGATGGGTTAAATGCATTTTGTGCGAAAACTGGGCGTTATAGGCTGTACAGGCTGGCTGGAAGAAGACATGGACCAATTCCAATGTGACTCTTACTCAATAGCAGTTTAATATTTTTTATAAAATATATTTAAAATAAATTACCATGTCATATCAAAAATCCAAATTTTTATCTTTTTACGAAACAAATTTTCTGATAGGGATCTGGTTTTTAAGATACGAGGAAGTTTGTTAAATAATGCTGCACCAATATACCTTTGGGTGATTGTTTTTATTGTTCTTGGTACTATAACATTCAAATTAGTTTTCCTTTGTTTACATATGCTAAAATTGTTTTAAGACTGAAGACTCTGCAGGAGAAGGAAATTTTGATTATAGGTAACTTGAAAAAGGTAATTATTAACAGTTATTAAGAACTCATCAAAGATAGTACATATGATTTTCTGCATTGCTTACTACATAAAATCTGTAAATAATAGGAAAAGCAAGTGATAACCTAATAATAAAATTATTTTAAAAACAAGAAGTGCAGAAAAGAAGGGTTGCCCTTTTCTTATAATTTTACCGGTCCTGGACAAAACGCCGAATGCCCAAAACGCCGACTATGTCCAAAACGCCGACCAGGCCCATAACGCCGACTCTTACTGGAGGACCATTCCGCCGACTAGGCCCAAAACGCCGACTCCTATTCGATGACCATTCCGCCGACTAGGCCCAAAACGCCGACCAATATTAAACGACGCCACAACGTAGCGTCGAAGCCGAATAAAAACCGAACCATTACGCTGATTATTTTGCAATGGCCATTTCGCCGACCCGGACCAAAACGCCGAAATGAGAGCATGACCAAAACGCCGACCGTGCCCAAAATGCCGAATTCTCTTGAGGGACACTTTGCCGACCCCGACCAAAACGCCGAAACGAGAGCATGAGCAAAACGCCGACCGTGCCCAAAATGCCGAATTCTCTTAAGGGACATTTTGCCGACCCCGACCAAAACGCCGAAACGAGAGCATGACCAAAACGCCGACCGTGCCCAAAATGCCGAATTCTCTTGAGGGACACTTTGCCGACCCCGACCAAAACTGTTTTCGTAATATCAATATACTATACCGTAGGTATTGGAAAGTATAATTTTATTGAAATCTTGAAAAATTTCTATCTCGAGATTGTATGTGCGGTAAAAAAAATCGGGGCCCCAACGAGACTTTCCCATACAGTAAATAATGTACAAATACACCGTGCACCACATTATCGGGGCACTATTACTAATTTTTTTTTATTATAGATACAAATATATTTGTATCGACATTTCAGAGGTCTAATAGCTACCCCCTAACGGACTCTACGGCCTCGAAGGTCTGCAACCCGCTAGGACACCTCGCCGACTTACGCCTCGCGGAGCGCGCATCTAGTTTAATGTTCGAAGCAAGCAAGACTTGGACGGCAGCTAATATTAAACTCGAAATTTTCAAAAAACAATAGATATCTTCTTTATTGTTGAGTTTACGCTAATAGAGCACAGAAGCAATATTGGGTGAAAACATAGGCCGGATACGAATATGTCTACTGTATTTTTTTCTCGCTTCCGGTATAACCGGAAGTGACACCAACTTTTTATTTTTAAAGGAATAACTGCTATATTTATTATGTATTTTAAATTTACGTAAAAATAGATTTACAATGACATATTACTTGCATATTTTTACTACAAAACCTGCGCGTAACAGATCACTGAAGTTAAAAATTTGAAAAATTCCTGGAAGGCCCCATGGAAGAGCTTGGTTAATAAATAAAAAACAATTTCATAGGTCTCTAGAGCCTCTATAACGTCACAAAATGCAAAAAAACATATCAGCGTCAAAATTCTTAACAAGAATTTATGAACAAAATGGTACGAAGAAACATGTACACCTTCCGCTTCCGGTTTCGGATTTTATTAAAAGCTTATCGTCTCGATGAATTTTTAATAAACCTCCATTTTTTAAATTTTATCAAAATTGGACCAACTGTTTCGGAGACACTTATAAAAACTACTTTTTTGGGTTCCTAGAGGTCCAAACGGATATTTCCGTTAAAATCTCGAGATAGACATTTTTCAAGATTTCAATAAAATTATACCTTTCAATACCTACGGTATAGTATATTGATATTACGAAAATAGTTCGGCGTTTTGGTCGGGGTCGGCAAAGTGTCCCTCAAGAGAATTCGGCATTTTGGGCA
>JABXWE010029571.1:0-10355 GCA_014611495.1 Limonius californicus
TACATACATAAATCAAACGATACTGCGACGTGAAGAGGAATACTACTCCTACACGCCTACCAGCGCCGCCGCCGCCGCCGCCCCCACGCCACCCCAACCACCACCCACAAAGAAAAGCACGAAAAAGAGTAGGAAAGAAACGGAACTCGGTGGGGGTGGTGACGAGCCGGCATTCTCACTTCGGGCCAACACCAATACTCTACAATGCATGCTCAAGAGCAAATTCGTTATCGATTTTACACCCCCCGATTCTATCGGACGCATGCTGGGATTCTCTCCGAAGGTACTAGAAGCGAACGTGACTCACGCCTCTGATCTAGACGTGCGAATTTCACCTGCAACCAACATACGAGTACAGTGTAACATCACCGGCGGTGCATTCTTAAACGGAATTCCAGATCATACCATATTTGAATTTGCACTCGACGCGGAACCTGGGGAAATGGTTGCGAAAGAGCCCCCCAACGTTCTCTATTTAACTGTTATTCCTAAACGGATATCGGACATTGTACTCTGGCTCACCGATCAGAACGGTAAACCTATAAATTTCGGCAGCGAGCAGGTGTCCATTCGACTTGCCCTAAAACAATGGGACTAGATTTTTACACATCCACCGCCACCACCATCGTCGGAGAGGGACTCCTAGAGGGACAGCAGTAGCAGCAGCCAAATATAACCAACCTACATAAGGACTGCCGTTTCAGTAAGGTTACACCCCCCAGTGGAGGTATATCGAAGGGGCGCGCATCACACCACCACCACCACAACCAATTATCTTCCGACGATCTTCAGTTCCTACAGTCTATTGGCTTAAAGGTTGTTCTTACTACTACTACTACCAACCAAAACACACGAAAGAAGCGCTATGGCGTTAAACATTGATAAAGATGTCGTTTACGACAACAGAATTGTAGAGTGGGAGTACCACGCTCACCTACCGTTCGGTTCGAGCAAAGTCGGACCGGCGGACGAGGTGCGTTTCGTTATCCAACACCAGGATCTCATTACCGCCACGTACGATAGTTTTATTTACATAGAAGCTAAACTCAAAGCCGATGACGAAACCAAAACGTATGAGTTAACCAGTAACCCGGCGGCCTTCTTGTTCGACGAAATACGTTTCGACTTGGGCGATCACACGATCGAAATCAACCGTAACCCAGGTATAACTAGCACCCTCAAGGGGTTAGTGTCCCTTACGCCGCTCGAGAGTACATATCTTGAGATAGCGGGCTGGTCTCCTACGCAGCCCGACGCCTTGAGCATAGCAACTCGCGATGCTAACAACAAGGTTAGCGGATTTACTGCCATATTACCCTTGCGGTTTGTGTTGGGCTTAGCGGAAGATTACAAGAAGGTCATACCGAACATGAAACAGACGCTCGTTCTTAGACGCGCTCGAACAGATGATACTTGTTACATCGGTACGGCCACGCTAAAAATAGACATTGAAAAAATCGAATGGCGGGTGCCCTATTTGAAACTTAGCGACGCGGAAAAGCTAAAAATACTGAGGAATTTAGAACAAGACGGACGAGTACACATGCCCTTCCGCAAATGGGATCTTTATAGCATACCAGGCGTGCGAAACAGCAAAGTAGAGCTTATCAATCTTAGCAGCAAAACGCTCTTTTCAAAGCCTCGATACGCCCTAGTGGGCTTCCAAACGAACAAAATAAACTCCACAGCAGCAAACAACAGCGTGTTCGAACCCGTCGACATTGTCAACGTCACGGTCTACCTCAACGAAAAGGCCTTCCCCTACGCCAAATGGAATTTGGACTTTCCGAAGAATCAGTATTTGCTAGCGTACAAACAGTACTGCGACTTTCAACAATCCTACTACGGGAGAACGCCACCGCAACCATTATTCACCTATGAACAATTCAAGAAAAACCCCGTGTTCGTCATAGATTGTTCAAAGCAGCCGGATGACGTCAAGTCCGGCACCGTAGATATAAAGGTGGAGCTCGAGTCGGCGACCAGTTTCCCCGCCAACACATACGCCTACGTACTGATTCTACACGACGCTCTAGTCACGTACCAGCCTTTGACGAACGTGGTGCTCAATCAGCAGCTGTAATAACCTACTGAACGCACGGTCGCCGCCGCCGCCCAGCATGTTGGTTGTGGACATTCAAGGCTTTTTCATACCGGAGTTTACTCCCAAGGAATTGGCAATCACGGACGGTGAGCGCACATCCCATTACCTATTTCATCCGCCGGCTCCATTTGAAACCTTAACGCCGCTCAGCCAATACGGCATTACCGCGGCAGAGAGGCGCATTCACGGTTTGCGATGGGAGTCCGGCTTCGTAAACCTCGTCGAATTCGGTGCCATACTCAACCAGGCCACCGACCGAGACAACGTCATCTTTTGTAAGGGAAAACCCACAGCGGACTACCTGAGACGGCACACCACCCTTCCTGTTCGGGACCTAAGCGCCCCCCAAGACGATCAAAACCTGTGGCTGCTTCCGGACAACTGTGACGCCCTTAAACAGGGTTTGCCACCGGCCTGCAAACCTCAATGTTTTTCGCACTTTTTGAATTCCTGTATTTGCGCGGTAAACAATGTCATTTTACTGTATAACCAATTGTCGCATGCTCTTACAGAAGCTCAAAATACAACCTCTTGTAAAACTTGTTACAACTAGTACTGTATAATAACCACTAATTGTACATATTGTGCTATTATGTATGTTATGTATGTTATAAATGTATGTATGTATTACTGCTGCTGCTTCTTTACTACAATAAAACATTTATACTCCTCATACTAGTTCGTTTTATTTTCTGTGTTGGCTGATACATTGAACACACCACATAACCTCACTATCATCAACATCATCATAATTTATTAGCATTATTAATTTTTACAAATACATCAGTGTTCTTATAATATTCTACATATTCCATTAAAGTCAATTTATTAATGTTATTACGCAACAGTTGCGCCGCGGCAGCAACTGGTCCATCCATCATCATACGCTTTTGTTTTTTGTTCTCCGGCTCCTGTGGCGGCGGCGGCGAGGATGATGAGTTCGCCATCACGTAGTCCTTGAACTGTTGATCGGTCAATACCTCTAGTTTTAAATTAACCATCGTTTTCACATCAAATAACGTTCTGAGTAGCGCATAGTCCAACGTTATTACAAACGATCGGTATTTTATAACAACCACCTTACTGCTTCTTTGGGTCGACGTCGTCGTCGTTGTCGTCGCTGTCGTGAACTTGATGTGAAAATCTCTAAAATGCATTGCTTCCGGTATCACTGCACTATTCGCATTGAAATAGCTCATAATAAAAGTTTCACTCTTCAACAGCTCCAACCAATCTTGTGCAGAAATGTACACCACCTGTGTTTTGTTCGCAATCCGCACGATAGGTTTGAAATCTGTTAACGATACAAATGTTAGTCTGTACATACCTACAGGTTTTTGTACTACTGCTTACCCATAGCGGGCCCCAAGCCCACTTCTATAAATTTTGTAGAGCAACCCTTCTTCAACTGATATTTGGATGCATTCAACAAGTGGTGTTGCATTTTTGCCAACCTATCCATTGCCGCATCCAGCACATCAGCTGTCCCAGTAGCGGTGGGCGAGGACGGCGGTAGTGGTGATGATGATGATGATGATGATGATGGGTACATTCGCTTGTACAATTTTTCCCCGGCCATTTTCTTTTGTTTTACTGCTGCTGCTACTGCTACTGCTCCTGCTCACGTCTCAGTATCAACTACGGCTCCTCTCCAAACCCTACACACACCCCCCACTCTCACCACCCCAACCCCCATTGTACCTATACTAGTTAATAGTTACTATAGTTCTTTAATTTTATTTCAAATTTTTCTAAGTCCAAACCTTAAAAATCCTTAAAATGTCAAATATCTCCTAAACGGGTGGAAATTTGGGGAAAATAAACGAAAAAACACCCCCTCCAACCCACTGTCGTCATATGCATCCCTCTACAACATACATAAAATATACACACCCCCCTCTCACCATCTCAACCCCCATTGTACCCCTACTTGGTTATTATTCTTTTGGCTACTATTACATTATTATTATATTAGGTAATAGTTTAATTAATCATCAATTCACCAGCTTAAGCAAGCCATCCGGCGCGGGGAGCGGGGATAGCAAATATCACATTGCTACACCCATGCTGCATACTCTCGCGACGTTCTCAGGAACATATATACCACTTACTACACTCCTATAGCAACTAGCCTCGGTGGCTGCGAGCAAATCATCTCTGCTTCGTAATACAACGGTCCACGGGTCGAATCCCCACGTATTTATAAAAAAGTACGGCGGGTTGCATACATACCCATCTACTCTCTCTCTCTCTCTACCAACTTATTACCCTTTTTCTTACACCTCCCCTACACCTTCTGGTCATTGACAATACCCCCACCACATCTCTCTGCACAAAGAACCACTTCACACAGACCATCCGAAGGACCTCTCTCTCACACCATCAACCATCCGAAGTACCTCTCTCTCGCACTCATTACAAACACCCCACAAAAAAGACCTGATACAAAACGAAATTTAACATGGGATTTCCCATAAGAGCAGTGGTCCAGAACCGCCAATTTCATATCTACTATAACTCTAAAATGTTTAATTCTCTTTCCTTCAATTGTAACTCAATTGCCTTCAATGACAACTCTTTTTCTTTATTTCTGGTTTCTAACCATCGAATTTTTAATTCAATCTCCTTCAGCTTACTTGTGTGCATTTGACTAAGAATTTCTAATGTAGTCTTTTGTCCTTCAGTAAATGCTTCTGCAGCTTTTTGAAGAGTGATGATTTATCTAAAAAAATTATGTATTTTTACTAATTGAGAATGCAATTATTTTTTAATTTCCGAGTTTAATAAACGAAATAGATAGTGTTACCTTTATATTCAATTTTTTTTTATAACCGAGCTCTCTCTACTGGTACCAGCAGCTGTAAAAGTTTGTTTGGTGTAGCTGCTAGAGTTGACTTGAGATAAACCTCTGGCGAGTGGTTCACTTGGCGGTAATGGTGGAGAATGCGAAATTGGTGGCCATTTCTTCAATATCCAACCCTGGTTCTCCTACATTGTCGATTCCTTTGACCGCTATCCACGACAGAAGAGCCATTAATTTTTCTTCGGCTGTAGTTAGTCCTTTTTTGTAATCTTCACCGCCTCTGTTTGTTGTTGCATTTTAAGTAATTCCCTTGCCTTTTTCCTTGTATTGCACTTCCAGTCAATAAAAGTCTGCAAGTTGGAAATAATAATTTAGTTATCTATTTGCCGATGTAACTTTCAGCATCATGTCAAAGGCCTATTTAAGCAGTGTTCATTATAATGTATAAATATAAAATTTCAAAATACCTTCTTCCGTTGCGCCTTGGTCTTGCTAGGTCCAGCCCCACAACTATTTAAGGTGCAAGACACATTTTCCCATAAATTTTCAATTAAATCTGCTTCCGATGGTTTTGTTTTGCCAAGCAGTAACACTTTATTTTCTGCAATGAAGTCAACCAATACAGTTAACTGCTCAACGCACGTTTTCTTCTTACTGCAAAAGGCCATTATTATTACTTATAAATAACAAATTTTAAATTAAACCCCACAACTGAACAGCTTTCAAGTAAGGACTGAAAACTTGTCCTTTTAACAATTGGTAAGTTCTTACCTGTCCCATGAATGCAACCCTTCAAGAAAGGGTATTTTTGGGTTTTTCCACGACTGATTTTTTCACTGCATTGAAATTTGTTGGGGTTTTCCAACATGATCCTCCCGGCCAAAATTGGATATTTTTTAATTTTTTGGGTGTAATTAAATTTTTTTAATTATATGTATCATACATCAAATTACGCGTATTTTTAATATCTACCCCGCTGAATATGTTTCATTATTTAAAAAAAAATGTTTTACGTAAAAAGTAGACCGCAATCGTTTTATTTTTATTGTTTTTGCATTCTTTGGTATCTAGATCTAAAGATAGCCTTTTGATTTTTTGGATTAACATTAATAATACTATTCCCTAGCCCGCTGAATCTATAACAAGACGAAGAAAAAATTATTTATTTAAATAAAAGCAAGAACGTAGAGGACGATGTATCTTCATGTCTACGATACTTTTAGAAAAGAAAATAAGCAGACATGTGTAAAATGCTGTACTTGATATAAATCAATAATAACCAGTTAAAAAAAGGTGTATTGTTTAAATAATCACATGTCATTTTTGTATATTTTGCACATTTAGTTCTCCTGTAGATTGTTCAGGTAGAAACTTCGGTGTCAAGCCAACTTTATTACGGTGATGGGTAGATAATCGTTTTATTACCCGGCCATAATAGAACATTTTATGTATTGACAAACCAAATGTGTCTTTGAATTCAAAAAGTTGCAAACTAACAAATAAAAGAAAATTATAATTAGTCTTACTAGATTCATGGCAATATCTATGCAATTGTTATGTATTTAAAAAAAATGTATATACCGTATGTCTCCGAATACAGTTTACAAGAGGAACAAACATTTATTTTTGATTTTACGAAAAAATGACGAAAAAATAGAAAGTTTTGCTTGATTTGAAATACATATGTACCTATTTCTGTTATTAAAACTATTTAGGTTATTCTTTTTTTTATCAAATTTTTTGGTATCACTATTTTCGTTCGTGCAGTACTTTTTAAAAGTCTGTTTTAGTTGGCTTTGAAATGTTAACAAATTTATGTTTTCGAATTTAGTTTAGTAGAGAGAAAAAAATGTTTATTTTTCATTTTACAAAAAAATACAATTATATATTCAAAATTAATATATTAGTACAAAATGGTCTTAGAAATAAAAAAAAAACAAAAAATGTAAAGCTATAACCTAGAGATTGATGTAAATAATACAACAAACAACAATGATTTTTGCGAGCATTTGTATTTTCGCAAGCGTTGCTTTTTTTTAATTTGCTATTTGTCTGCAATGCTTTTGTGTGTAGAAGCCTGGTCCATTTCTCAACATTTTCTTTTGAAATTCGTAGGAATCACTATTGCTGTTGAAAGACAAAGCAGCACCTTTACACCTTGCTGTGTACCCACCTTTCAACGAAAAGTTTACCCTTTTTCCACCAACAAATTTTCCTACAATAGAGTTGTAACATTCCGCCAAATTGTTGTTGACGTTATGCAACAAGCTCCACGCATGATCTGCCACTCTC
The DNA here is from genome assembly GCA_014611495.1 of Limonius californicus. Classification (NCBI taxonomy): domain Eukaryota; kingdom Metazoa; phylum Arthropoda; class Insecta; order Coleoptera; family Elateridae; genus Limonius; species Limonius californicus. Next base: position 7,200 of record JABXWE010029571.1, read on the forward strand.
CTGTTGCGCGAAACAATCTCATTGTAAAAATTATTTTGTTTTAGCTTTTCTACCGCATTTGCTTCTCCTACCACTCGTTTCAAAATTCTTTTTTCTTCGGTGCCAAAGAGCTTTGGTTACGAATGCATTCCGTATGATCTCCAAACACATGTAATGGTCCGTTTTCTATATCCCTTTTTAATTGCATTACTCTCTCTGGGAATGCTATACCATCAAATTTTAGTCCAGAAAACTATGGCTGAACTAATACCTATTCTCAGTTTCTCCAGTTTTAACCCCAAAACCTTTCTTTGTTCAATGTCGTATGCGGTATTATTTTTTAAATCGGTCAGTTTAGTCATGTAATTTCTCAATACATGATTTTTGCATTCGATTTTTTCTACGTGGAATTGAGGTCCATATGGTGCAGCTAACAATACTTTTTTGTACACGTTGCTGTCACCATCAGCAATTCTTTCCATAAATTAAATTGTGCATTGAGATCGACTTTTTGAATCCTTCTACTATAACGTCGGCTTCCATTGACGTAGAAGTCCCATTATGGTTTTTATAACAGATGTGAGGGTTTGGATCAGTTTTGTCTTTCTCATTGTCACATATTCTGCAGTACTTATTGCGCACTCCCATGAATCAGATTTTTTAGTTTTAGCTCCGATCATAGCTGCCACTACGTCAGAACATTTGTTGTACAATTTATTAGACATAAATGGTACATCTATGGATATGGAATTTGACAAGAAACAAAAACTTCAATGAAAACAACGTACTAGGTTTTTAAAAATATAAAGTACATACTAATAAAAAATTATGTAATAGCTATTTGTTCACCTAGGCAAGAAAGTGCATCTGCTCCTCCCAAGGCCTGGAGGAAAAGGTACTTTCTTCGAGAGGTGAATATATTACATAATCATATTAAGTGGATAAATTCTAACGAGTCACGGGTGCTATGATGATGATGATGATGATTCGAAAGAGCGAGATCTAGGATGCGGTTTTCCAAGCATCTCTATGCACTTAGGTCATATATAAAATTTTACCAACACCTCAAAATTCAAAATAAACATTGAATATGATTAACAATAATTCTTTTTAATGGCATTTCTAAATTAAATTCCTTGGTAATTTTTGCATTATTGTGGTTAAGTATTTTCAATACTGAAAAAACATTATTATATCTACCACAAGGCACGTTTACTATTTGTTTATTGCCCACGTTGATTTATCGTTCTTTGAAGTCGTAAAATAAGGGTACGAAAACAGGTAGACAGTTCAACCCCTGCAATATAGTAGTAAGACAAGCTGTAGTGTTGGTTGCGTTATAGCCAAAAGAAAGGGGCAGATTTGAAATCTGCACTTGGGTTAGATCAGCCTTAAGCCGGATGAACCGTCGCCAGTTGTCAAAATGGTCGTTAAGGTTGAGTATCCCTTACCATAACAGTGCTGCCATATTTAGGACTGCACCGATAGAAATCGTAGTCACTTCTACTTTACAACCTGTATCGGTGTTACGGAATACCAAATAGCAACGCGATAGAAGTTTGTCATTCCGATTTACTGAAATTGCAATCCGATTTGACCACTTTTATTCGATTTTGTAAAAGTTAGGGAATACAGCTGAATGATGACTTGAGATCAACTGGTAGGTTATGGCAAAGAGAAGATGTGAGAAGTAAAATGGGGTTCAACCAGGGGGGCATTTACTTGCGTAATCAGGTGTACAAATTGATAGTATTTGAATACGTATTTAGTTGTATTCCATGCATTCAAAATATAATCCTCATATTCATTAAAATTCACGTATTCATAGTTTTATATCTTATATTTCCATTGTATTCATCCGTACTTGTTCTATATTCACTTGTATTCATCTGTGACCTTGAAATATCTAACAACTTCGCCCGACTCTCTCTCGCCATGTGATTCCCTGAAATACCTAGCTCAGCAATGTTGATGCATTGGAATGTTTTGTTGTGCAAAAACAACACATAAACAACATACCGACGCCGGCCTCGGTGGTCTAGTGGTTAGTGCGTTTGCCTTTAGATCTGAGGGACGCGGGATCGAACCTGGCTGAGGTCGGCGAGATTTTTCTAGCGGGGAAAAATCTGAAAATGCGCCTTCTGTCGGATAAGAAGTAAAGCCGTAGGTCCCGTGCCACTACGATGTGTGACACGTTAAATATCACTACTGAGGTTGGAATTACCCCAGATAGGCAAAATTCTTAGTTAGGGTGTACAATGGGCCAAATTTGGCCTAAGTGCATAGAGATGCTTGGAAAACCGCGTCCTAGATCTCGCTCTTTCAAAGCAAGCAAGCAAGCAAGCAATGGAGGATAATGAGAAAATTGAATTCGCAATAGGTATGTAGCTTATTTTTTATTTATTATTATACCTAGACTAATCATTTATATGACCTATTCGCTTTTTTTCGCCAGCGTTTTTGTTAGTTGTTAAATTTTGCGATGATTTTGCAAATTGCAAATTGCTATATATTATTCTATACTAAAAAGACAAAGTTTTGTCTCCATCTATTATAGGGCGTACGTAATTTAAGAACTAGTTTCGCAGTTTTATACGAATTGGCCATGTTCCGCAAAGGTACCAGATACAAGCCTTAAGCAAAAAATATATGGCGATGTTCCCGGCGAAACATCACGGAGGGAACCAAACTCTTTTCTAAATCCCGGAGATACACCACTAAAAAATTATCAAGGATTGAAGAGCTTGTCCGACCCAGTTGACGACCTTTGGTTTAAACTACAGGAAGGTTTAAAGTGCTCATTTCCCACATACATTATCAACCTTATGAAAATATGTGGATTCGACACTCCGGTTTCTATAAGCAAAATTAACGAAGGTGACATAAAAAATATGGAGCAGTTCGCCCAAACAGATATGCTAGAAGTAATTGGTGCAGGTACAGCTTCTACAGACTACTTTGGCTTTTATTACAAAAACACAAAACTCTTTAAAATACTGCCTGGTCATGTAAAACTTATATTTGGTATGAAGGAGTATTTGTTGCAAAAACCCATTAACACCTTCTCACTGAAAACGCCGACCTCCAAACTTTCCACACCGATTCATAGTCTGTCCAATGGAAACCAGGACTTCAATTTGGAAGATAAAAATAAAATTGTCAATTTAATTAAAGTTT
>JABXWE010029572.1:0-12182 GCA_014611495.1 Limonius californicus
AATAACCCATTCCCTTATGGCGGATCTCGGGTTGTCCTAAATTTATTTGGATCTCAGCTTGTTACAAAAACAGATATATATACATATGTAGGATATTTAGAGGTTGCCGTCGTCCTCCTCTCTACCATTTTCTCCACTGATCACTATCTTGCCATTACCTATCCACCAGGTCTGTCTTTTCCATGACCTCATCTACTTCGTCCCTCCATGAGCGTTTATCCATCTTCTGTTTTCCTATAGGGCTCCATCTGTTTCTATCTGTTCTTTTCTAATGTGTACATACCAAATCAATCACCTTTCTCCAATGTAATCCAGTGTGTTTTTCGAATCCCATTCTTCCCTTTATCTCTTCATTTCTCACTCTGTCCAATCTTCTTTAGCTTGCTTTACATTAATTTTCTTAAGATAAACGAATTTGTTGTCCAATACTGCAACATTTGACAATTTTGACAGTTACCTCAACTGTCAATATACTAAATGTCAGTGTTGGTAGTTAGTTTTTAGTATCATATAAAACTTTGATAATTTGCTACCATGCAATTATGATTCGATCTACAATATATAAGCAGATAGATTGTAAACATCTGATCGTTCTATAGTTCTACAGTGGTAAATTACGCATAAAAAACATCAATTTGTTCTACTACGATTATTTACTACAAAATTAGCTAACACGTGTTAAGTATAGACAGATAACAAAAAAATCTACAGTAATTTATTTTATACATTTTTTTAGTAACAACCATAGATAACGTTCAATATAGTACAGTTATGTATTTGTACAAATGTATTATACTTATAGATATTATAATTCAGAAGGATTTTTATCCCATTCTGCTCTTTCAGCAGATGCCCATATCACATATATAATATCAGTAACTACGCTTAATACAAACATTGCCCAAAAAACTGTTCGCCATTCATCTAGGGTATACTAGAAAATTAAAATATTAATTTGCTGTATACAGGATGTCTCAAAATTGCTGCCCGCGCTTTGGGATCTGATTCAGGGAGCTAAGAGAAATCGAAAATTAATAGTGGAAATTTTAACGACTTTAACGAATTCCTTCGTTATCAAGTAATTGTAAAAAAACCAAAAAATTAACATTTAAAGTCCACATCTGTTATCAGAAAATGTGTTAAGGCAAACATTCGCACGATTTATCATGGAAGCACGAATCCTCTGTGGCGTTAATTTCGTCTATTGACGCCGCCGCAGCGTGAATAGGACATACACCGTCAGGATTGATAATAAGTTCGCGATAAACGTTTTCTTTCAAATGTCCCTAAAAAAGAAATCCCTCGAATTCAGATCCGGTGATCTAGGTAACTATGGTATAGATCCACCACTTCCAATACACCTTTTTCAGGAAAATTTTCATTTACGACATTTCTCACTTGCATTCCTTAATGTGATGGTGCACCATCATGCTCGAACCAACAATGTAATCTAAATGGTAATGGAACTTCATCGAGCAATTGCAGTAGTAAATTTTCATTTAAACCTTGAAGATACAAGGCTGAATTAAGTTGGTTGGGTAGAATGTGTGGATGAATTACGCTATTATTTAATAAGCTAGCCCAAATGTTTATTGATCATCTTTGATAAGACGTTTTGCTTATTAAGTGAGGGTTTTCATCCCACTTATAGGTTATGAGTATTTATGATAGCTATCTCAGTAAATGTGGAAACTTATTATTTATTTTTTCATCAATAATTCGACAACCAGGACAATCGAAAAAATTACTAAATATTCTATTTATTCTAGCTCCGCGAATCAAACCCCAAAAGTACGGGCGTCAAGTTTGAGATACTCTGTGTAAACACTTGACATATCATGTTTCTGCAGAACTAATATTAGAAATTACTTACATTGCTGGTAACGGCAGCTATAATATTCGGTACAGGAATAAATGCTACAGCTCCTAAACCATTGATGATGCCCATTATTACACCAGCAAAATTTATTGAGATGTCGTATGCGTTAACTCTCATTCCAACATAAAAAGGGCCCATTGCAATCATACATAAAACAAACATTATACCAACAGCAAAACTATCGCAGCCCACGTACGATATTAGTACTATAAAGATACCAGGACCAACTTTTCCTGATTGACGTGCGAATAGTTAATAAACTTAATAATTATTATATTACCAAGTTTGTTGTATCTTACCAACTGTAGTAAACCACCTTCTTGTATTCAGCACAGTCATTCGATTCGTATTAATAATCCAATCAGCAAGTACTCCAGAAAGAAAACTAAATAACGTTAAAGCCAAGTATGGTATAGCATTTAACAGGCCATTTTCTTTTATATTAAATTTCAGAACATCCGACATATACTTGGGTAATTCTACCACCGCAAGAAAGAATAAAAGGTCATGGCCTATTTCAGCAAACACCAGACCCCAAATTGGTAGATCTAATGTTATTTCTTTCCAGGGTATTTTAAACTTTGTCGAAGTACCTAAAAAACAACACGAATTAAAATAATAGTTAAAGATAGTTTCACAAATAAATTGGTCAGACAAAACCGTATTTTCCAACGAAGGAGAAGATTCGTCCAAAATATTTTATATCTGCTTGGATAGTCTTTATGCCACTTCGATCTAATAATTTAAACATGCACGCAGAAGTAGAAGAACATTTCAAGTCGCCTAGTCAAATATTTTTACCTCTGCGATCTCTCACTCCAGCAGAGGTTTACAGAGAATTAAAATTAACAAACATAAACCACTAGGCTATGACCTCATAGACGGCAATGTACTGAAACATCTTCCAGGAAAGGTAATAGTGCCCATTACAACGATAATTAACCGTATGTTTGCTACTTCTCACTTCCCCATGCTATGAAAATATGAACAAATAGTCACGGTACCAAAACCTGGAAAGTCTCCACAAAAAACAGTTCATAACGACTCTTCAGACGAACGACTCTTACTATACAGGATATATATAACAACACCAAATCGCGAACTAATTCCCCTACATCAATTCGGCTTATAAGCAAGCCATTCTACCATTCAGCAATGCTATAGGATTGTAAACTACATTAAAGAATATGCAGCAAGCCTTTGATAAAATATGGCTTCACCAAATCTACCACACTAAAATCTTATCTAAATGAAACGCAAAAACTCACTAATCAATCTACCACCCTATGAACTCAGGGGTTCCACAAGGTGGCGTCTTTGGACCTTTTCTATACTTCCTGTACTACAGATGTCCCAATCACACACAACACCTTAACTGCTGATCACACTACAATGATGTCATCAGACGCTAATCCCAACAGAGCGTTTTATAAATTACCGCTACACCTAAACCTGTCACAAACTTGGCTAGATCAATGGAAAATAAAAGTAAACAGCTATAAATCTACACAAATAACATTTACTACAAGATCGAACGTGTGTCGTCAGGTTACCATCAGCAATATACCTACACTAGTGAAACACCTCGGACTGTATCTAGATCATAAACTGATCTGGAAAGTCCACATAAAATCAAAACGTCAAGAATTCAACTTAAATGCAAAAAATATGTGTTGGCTAATAATACTGTACAAATTAGTTGTTACCAATATCTCCGTACATGGGTTCAACAACGTATAAATAAAGATTTAGATACGATTATGATAAGTAAATTACAGTACTTAGGTCATATAATTCCGGGACAAAAATACGAGCTGCTGCAAATAATAATTCAAGCAAAGATACAAGGCAAACGAAGTGTTGCACGCCTCAGAATATCATGGTTGAAGCTCATCTTCAGTGGAGTTATTTCGTTCCGCAACATCAAAATTCAAAATAGCTATGTTGATTATTAACCTTCGCGAGGAGAAGCTGCCATAAGAAGAAGAAGAATCGACCGAAACTCATAGCTGACCATAAATAGTAAGCTGCTGTTATGTTCATCTGATTGTGCCGCTCCATGGATTAGAGCAATATTTTAATTGCCGCTCCATAGGAATCAAATTTTTATTTTAATTGCCATTTTTATGTTGATTACAGTATTCGTTATTTTCTTAAAATAAAATTTATGGAAGGCCATTTTCGAAACTTAATCTAACGTTTGACATGTTTATTAGCGGCGGCCGAATACATTTCCTAGAACTCCTTTCGTCAACAATTCCCAGATATATTGTTTCTCGGAAATCGCACGTGTCCATTTTGTTCTAGAATAAATTAGGCTTGGGTTAATGTTTTACGGCGAGGGGGAAAATTTAGTAGGCTAGACTTTGGAAACAGACCGACGTATGTTCTGATAACGGGTTTCTTCGTGGCTCATCTGCTAATTGAGTTGAGTTTTACTGTACCGTATTTCCACGTTAGACAAAAGAATCTCGACTGAGTCGGATTATAAATAAATATTAGCTTTGATGCAGAATAATCCAGTGTAAGTGTTCTTTCGATTTATTCAGATACAAGCGAATTAAAAACCCATGAAAGTGTGGATCTGAACCCTGTTGAAAGCAATCTAACCTCCAAGGGTGTAGCAGCGAATATCTCGTTCAAAGTTTCCCGAAGGTCATTGTCTACCTTTTTTTCCGGACCGGAAAACACCCCAGACTGTATCTGAAGACTTTCCTGCATCTAGAAAACACCCCAAAATTGTGCCTGCCTCTCTCTACCCCATCCACCGAAAGCCAAGGTAAAAGAACTAGTTTTTGTGTTGTGAAGAAACCTTTTACGCGTTTAACTTCAATTCAAGGGATTGAACCCTTTCTTTTTAATGCGACAAAAAGCGACCTTCAGTCGTCAGTTGTCATTTTCTTTTTCTACTAGTTATAAAAAGCAAGTATATATTGTGATATTCTTGTAAACTCCGACGCCACTGGCCACGTAGATTTGTTTGGAGAATTTAAATACCGTACGCCAGGGGCGGCGAGTTCCTTTTCTTGAACGTTCAATTAATCGTTTGTAGTATTGAACTATAATATCACCATTTGCTGTCATTTTTGTATTGTGTCATTTCCAATAGTTTAATTATATGTGTTTTGAAATTTATTACATCTTTTATTATTGTATATTTTGTACTTGTGTGTGCATGAACTTTGTAAGCTTTATAAACAGGCGGGAGGCACAATAAAGGTGAGTCGATCCCCGTAAGCTGCTGGGTTCTCGGCCTTCCACGTGAACCTGCAATCAGCTGTGATTTGGAAGGTGGCGCCCGTTAATTTCGACATACCCTGTACACAACTAGAAAGATTTCCTCCCGTAAGCGGTTTCCGTGAACCCCCCTACTGCTCTGAGCTAAGCTGTAGGCCATTTTTCCAGCTCGCGGAAAACTGTTGGGAGAACAATATCTCTATAATCCAGCTCTTTGTTGACTTTAAACAGACTTATGATAGCGTAAATAGAGAGGCCCTGTATTTAGTTATGGAATAATTGGGCAATACCAATTCATAAAACTAAGTCGAATAACACAAATCCCCTACGACAAGGAGACAGCTCTAGCTCGTATATTGTTTAACCTACTACTGGAAAAGGTCATCAGAGAAATAAAAATCCAATCGAACGGCACAATAGCAAATAAATCTCAACAAATTGTTGGCTATGCTGACGGCCTAAATATTATCACGATGGCAATACCAGCTCTAACAGGAGAGTACAATAAGATAGAAACCAAAGCAGATGAGTTAGGGCTGCGGGTTAATCAGAAGAAAACTAAATGATCCGACCGCTTGTGATCTATGATGCCAAACCTGGACGGTGACAAAGAAAACAGAAGAAATGTTTCTAAGGTTCAAACGAGGAACACTAAGAAGAATATTTGGTCCAATACTATAGGATAGACTGAGAATAAGATATAGCCACGAGCTACAAAAATTATACGAAGCGCTTCATGTGGTAACATACATAAAAATCCTCAGGTTAAAGTGGGCTGGACATATGTCAGAATGTCAAAAGAAAGAATTCAGAAAAGATATATAAAGCGCAATTGGAAAGCACAACGGCGAGAGGAAGACCTTGATATCGGTGGACGGAAAATATCGCGTAAGATGTAGCACAACTTCTACATATCCGAAATTGGGAAAGAGTAGCCAGAAATAGAGAGGAATAGAGGAGAAGAACATGGGGGTCAGTCAAATAGGACTGCAGCTCCACAAACAGAGATATTTCACAATTTTTTATTTACACAATGAGTTTAAAAACCAGTTATATATTAAGAATTTTAAAAATCAACTCGCCTATTTCAGTTGCTAACATTGCTGCCTCTTCATCAGTAATGTAGGGATTTTGAGCTGGTACGGAGTAACAGAGAATGAGAAACAATATATACCACACAAGCGATATCACACCCCAAAAATAAAATACAGTAATCCAACCTGCGTAAACCATTATTAAACTTGAAAAAAGATTCCCTGTTACAGCTCCTATTTGAGCACCTGACGTAACTAACGTTACAAGTCTACCGCGTTCTCTTGGTGGGACCCATCTTGCCAGTAGGGTTGACATACTTGGAAACAGCGGACCCTGTAAACGAAAGTAAATTGTACATGAATGATATATTTTCCGGGTTAGCTTAAAAACCTGAACCAACCCAATAATACAACGAACAATCGTGAGAGCCCACCAACTTCCAAGTTCAACGGTTACAGGTGTCAGAAATGTTAATATTGCCGATAGTGCTATGCCAGCGGAAAATATATGTTTTCCTCCAAATATGTCAGAAATCATTCCACCAGGTACCTGTGTCATTACATATCCAGGAAAGAAAGCTGCTAATACCATTCCTTGTTGGTCTTCTGTCCAATTAAGTTTACCTCCCTATGGAGAGAGATTGTAAAATAATGCAACATTAGTATATTACTCTGGGTGTAACAAAATGGTAGCTGCTGAAGATCGTATAGTACTCATCAAAATAATCATAATAGTTTCTATGAATTTAGTCTAAAAAGCTTCGTTACGAAATTATAACAACCTCCCCAATGCTATGCTTTTGTCTATATATGTATTAATTTAAATATTTGTATCTTAATATAGCTTACAAACAATTTTATTTAATAAATTCGTTCATATAACCTTCCGTTAGTACAAACGTCGTGTTAATGCAAAGGTTTTTAGAGTAAAATGTACCATCCTTTTAAGGGTATATTGTACACTGTACAGTCCAAATGGAAACGCTCTCCAAAAACGTTAGGGACAAGAAAAGTTTCACAATGCTTTAATTATGTAATTAATGTTTAATGTTAATACTTAATAACTAATAATCATAATAGTTGCTCAAAATTGCTTGCGTTAATTCTGATGCAAGCATCCGTACGTCTTAACAGTGATGAACAAATGCGTTCGGATATTCCAGCAGTATCTCGAATAGTTACGCAACCTTCTTCAATCTGACTCAGCAATTCAACTAGGTCAGGTACTTCCGTTTGCTACACCATACTTTTTAAGTGACCCACAAACAGAAAATCTGAATGATTCAAATCGGGGGACTCTGCTGGCCAACCAGTAATTCCACCTCGATCTTTCCGTCATCATGGAACAAGATTATGTAAGTGATTTGTTGTTTGACGGCTGAAGTGGGCGGTAGCACCATCCGATATTATGTCATGAGATGCACATTTTCTAGCAAGGTGGGCAAAAATTTCTTCCAAAAATTAACGAAAGTTTGCCCATTCAATAGCGGAGGTTGAATATGAAGGTCCAGTTAAGAAACCGCCAATAATGTCACACCAGACGTTAATCGAAAATCTTTACTGGTGGGAAAATACTCTAACAGCATGGGGATTTTCGTCCGACCAAACATGCAAATTGTGCGAATTTACAATTTCCTCTCGGGTAAAATTTGCCTCATTAGTAAATATAATTTTACTCATAAAATTAGGATCCTGCACACCACGTTGCTGCAGCCATCTACAGAATTGTAACCTATTTGGAATCCAAATAGGATAATCACCTGGATTTAGGGCGTGTAGTGTTTGAAGATGGAAAGGGTGCAATAACTGCCAAACCATCATATGATTAAGATATATAATACCTCCGATTTGCCATGTACTCGCTGCTGGATTGTCCTCTGCAATTTGAAGTAATCGTTCTTCAACATTAGGATCGCGATTTACCTGTCTCTCATACCGAACTAGATACAAATGGCAAGTTTCTCCTAATCGTCTGTCAGCTTCGACTGTTCTTCTATCTGGAACTGTTCTACTAGCAAAACATTCTTGGCGAAGATTCAGTGCAGCTACATCATCTCCAGAGGCCAAACCATACATAAGATGTATGTCTGCGTACTCTTTATTTGTAGCAACTTTATGTTCTTGGCGCTTGTTTTTAATAATTTATTCCAAAGCAATTCTAAAGCTGGTATTACACTAAGTCTATAGGAAAAAATGTCATTTTATTGTGAAATCTTTTTTCCCAAAACTTTCTTGGGGGCATTTCCGAACAAATGTATAGATGATTTTTTTTCTTAATTGGGCTGCAGAATATACCCTTAAAAGGATGACATCGCTTCATCTTACACCCTGTATATTAACAACGAAACGCTTTGGAAAACAACTTGGTCGGAAAAGTGTCTTAACTTGTCTGTGAAGCTGTCGGTTAGCTCCGAGCTCTTGAGTACCGCCGACGCTAATTTCAGTAATTTATCGACAGCTAGTTGAGGTATATGGATAAGGTGTGATAAACTAGGCAAATGGGCAGAAGTGGTGTCGATTATTCAACGAAGGGAGAACAAACGTGCATGATGAGTAAGATTTGGACACGCATTTATCAACACCGAAGAATTGACAGCTGATGTTAATGCACACATTCGATAAAACAGCACATTCACAATTCGTGTGCTTCTTGAGGCTTTCCATGTGTCTCATTCTATTGTTTATGAAACTGTCAGTACGAAGAATGCTGACACCAGAAAGCAAACAAAAGAGAATGACTGCTTTTCGGGCATTTATTGATCGTGACCGTACAGATGGGGTTTAACTCTTGAATTGCTTAATGACAGGAGATGAGGCATAGGTGTCTTACTACACCTCAGAAACTAAACGACAGTCTCTTGAATGGCTCCATTCACATTTTTTGACCAAAGCTTTTCCAGTGAAGTCATGGCAACAATGTATTGGAACCGAAAAGCATTCTTCTGATTGATTATGTGCCTCGAGGAGAAAAATACAGCCCAGAAAGGTACTGTAAAACTTTAAAATCGTTATGGCGGAATTACAGAATTTATAGGCTGGCCTGTTCACTAAGGGGGTGTATCTGCTCCACCATAACGCGCGTCCTCACGTTGCTGAAAATATGATCCTCGTAGAAGCATTTTTCAAAATGGTTGCATTGCTAGAACCCATTTTACTGCAATTTACCGTCCCCAAACATCCTTCAGAGGATCATCATCAAGATGAAATTATAATCGAAAACTATACACATTTACATGATTAGCTAGCCGTTACGCAAATTTACAAAGTACACGATACACATCTCAATTCACCTGGTTTCTTATTTACTTATTATGTAAGTATTAGTATTCAAACTGGTGATATTGTTATGCTACAATGAAATAAGTGCTGTATGCCTATTATATTATAGCCAAAATAAAATGTTCAGTTAGTTGTAGTATGAAGAAAAAAGTTACATCTTGAAGTAGATATAGTTGTACCGATTCGTGAAAATAATCGTAACTGTAAAAATTTGATACAGCTATTAACGAAATGAGTACACGGGTTTTTCAAAACATTTTTTCGCAACTAATACCTTAAAGTTTTGGGCTGAAACAGAATTTAATACTTTTTCTATGGAAATCTAAAATTTTTGCTTATAAACTAAGTGCTGACTACATGATTAAATCTATTGCTAACATACATACATCGGGAATTTTTATATCATGAGATCTTTCAGGACACACTTCAGCACCTTCTACATTCGTCCTATTTGCTACAATTGGTACTACCATCTTCGTTATTGCAATGTGAAGACAAACACGCATACTATAAGAGACCACAATTCCTATAAAGGTCATAAGGCAGAGAATATATCGTTGCGGTATAACACAATCTAAAAAATAATAAATTACTAAAATCTGCTTAAAATTAAAAAGGAAATAGATATGTATAAGAAGGGAAAAGGTATCACTAACTTCCGTAAATACATGATAACACGTTTACAGCCATACCAAACGTTTATAAATATTAGAAGAAAATATGGACATGTGTCAAAATTAACACATAATGATCACGGTCACAAATTAGATGTGACATTGACAAATTTGTTTATGGTGTTTAGAATAACCCAAACATCTCAAATCTGTCAGCTATTCAGGGCACCCTAAAATCTGTTAACGCCATAAGCAACACTGTCTAATAATTAAACTTACTACATTTTAAATATACTGTATTGTTATTTCATGTGTTAAGAAAGAAGGACGTAGTATATTACTATATCATATGTATTTTGGTAAATTTATTTCAGTATAACTGGTTACCTTTGTAATTGTATTTTATGTATTTAAAAACACTATTCTAGAAAGGGTCCGTGACCTTCACCTGATTGGCAAAGGGCTCCATGGAACAAAAAAGGTTAACAACCCCTGGTCTAGCATGTCCCAGATCTGCTCTATATCATTCATGTCTGGACTCAACGCAGATGAGATAATTCATGACTTGAATTTAGCGATATTAAAGGAAGTCCAGGATGGTGCCAGCAGTATGTGGCTTTGAATTATTATGCATTAAAAGAAAATTTGGGCCAACACCATAACTAGCAGGTAGAACGTTTTCTCCAAGACTGTATCAATGTAATCCTTAGAGTTCAATCTCAAACAAGGTTGGTTCTTTTGTTTAGACTTTGTTCAGATTCCGCCCCAAATCATTACAGACCCACCATCAAGCCTATCGACTTCTTACACAGCAGTGGCAGAGTAACGTTCACCTGGATTGTATGGCCGTCACGGGCGAAATGAGGCCATATCTGGATGTACCCGGGCAAATAGTGATTAGACCAGAAGATCAGGGTAAGCTCGGTCATTTTTAGTTGCGCCCTGTCAATTCGCGATTGTATCACGTAAGATTGGACAAAATTGCTTTAGGGTATGCAGAAACTGCAGTTAATCTGCGGTTATCAAAAACGACATCTCGTTCTTAATTTGTCCAAAGCAACACAGGCCTTTCGCCAAATACCCGGGCAAACCTCGATTCTGAACGAATATTCTGAGTTTGCCCAGTATTATTGGCCTCATTGTTATTTGCCTGGTCAGATTCAGATATGCCCGATGTCGAGTTTTGCCCGTGACATAGACTACTCGACCATCGCAACGAGTGAGACGGAACTTGAACTCGTCCGCGAATAGTACTCGTCTCCACTGTCGAAGTGACCAAGTGCCGTATTCACGAGCAAGATTCATACAGATTACGTTGTGTGGTCTTGTCAGACGGGATGTTCGAACAGGTTTTCTGGGTCGCAAGTTGCTACTTTCAACCTATTCCTAACGGTCTGATCTGAAATATCTCTCATGTGCCACTCTGAGCCCACTTTGAAAATCATCGAAAAAGCAGTTATGATTTGCGGCCAAGTTGTTATGTGATTTTTAAATTTGCCGCACACTTTGGCAGTTCCGTGATTCGTTTGCCGCTTCGTTAGAATTAGTATCGCTGTTCTAATTGAATTCTTATTTTTGGTTACTATTTTCGGTATTTTGATTTGTCAGTCGAAGTTCGGAATGGGTCAACAGTTCTTTGTGTAAAATCTGCAAGCTCTTGTTTTCTGCGCTAGACCTTGAACGCTCCCTGGAATTCCGAGCGTCAAAAACAAATTCTTTTCTAGAACATTTCGTAAGATTTCGTCATGTTGTGCAATCTTTTGAGGGGGTGCTGATTCCCATTGCATTTGGAGTGCAGTTCACTTCCGAGCCTTGTGAACTCCGGTTCTCGAAATCAACATCCGTCGAGGCCCGTAAATGTTTTTTTTTAAGTCAGTGGAAGACAGACTTTGGGAAGCAAAGGTTGAACCCTAGAGAACGTTCCTTCTCCCTTGCGGCGCGTTGCTATTTATTCTGCAATCTATCTTATCGTGTTTTGCTGTAGTGCAAACGTATCTCGACTTGTTAGTGTCGGATTTATATAAGTGATAGCAAATGGTCGCCATGGTTTTGGACAAGTAAAATTTACACTTGCTCCTGTCGAACCTAGTTCGGATCTTTGTGAGGGTAAAGGGAACTAAATAAATACATCGTACAAGT